>JANSTV010059300.1:0-12286 GCA_027564135.1 Lestremia cinerea | reverse complement strand
ACACACACACACACACACACCCACACACACACACACACACACACACACACACACACACACACACACACACACACACAGTTCATCCATAAAACATTCACCTCAAACACTGACTCAGCACTCACATTTGTGTCCTTATCAGAACATCAACATGTTCTTAAACAACAACAACTTAAGTTGGATTCAAAGCGCCGCACCATGCCGTTCTATTTCCATCTCTGATAAATATTTTAATCAAATCATTTGAAAATCGAAAATGTATTAATTTGTAAATAAACTTTCTGCAGGTATCCGATACTGTGGTCGAACCATACAATGCAACATTGTCAATTCACCAATTAGTCGAAAATACTGATCAAACATTTTGCATTGATAATGAGGCTCTGTACGATATCTGCTTCCGTACATTAAAATTGACGTCGCCCACTTATGGGGATCTGAATCATCTTGTGTCGGTAAGTGACAATATGTTATCTAAATGGCATGCACAAAATGATGATTTCCATTATTTATTTCCCTTTCAACTTTGATTTCGAATCAATTCGAATTGATCAAATTGAACGCTAAATGATTGTTCATTCGATGCTATAAATGTTCTCATTGAATCTCATTTTCCTTCTGTTTCTTTTGTTTTGTCGGTTCTGCTTTGAAATCAAGATTACGATGTCAGGCGTTACAACATGTCTGCGTTTCCCTGGTCAATTAAACGCCGATTTACGTAAATTGGCTGTTAATATGGTGCCATTTCCACGTTTACATTTCTTTATGCCTGGATTTGCTCCGCTCACAGCAAAGGGCTCGCAACAATATCGTGCATTAACTGTATCGGAATTAACGCAACAAATGTTCGACGCTAAGAATATGATGACCGCCTGTGATCCAAGGCATGGGCGGTATTTGACGGTGGCTGCTATATTCAGAGGTGGGTTGTGGGTTATGGGTCATCTGACTGCATCTAGGAAGTTACCTTGTTGCTTATTGGATGTTGGAGCCATTCAGACGAAAAAGAAAAGAGAAAAAAGAAAAACGAAAATCTGTGACGAAAATCCGCTCAAATCATCAAACAGCACTCCCAAAGGATTCTAATGGCATTGCTTATCCGCAGGTAAAATGTCAATGAATGAAGTCGATACGCAAATATTCAACGTTCAAAACAAGAACAGCAGCTATTTCGTTGAATGGATTCCGAATAACGTGAAAGTGGCTGTTTGTGATATTGCGCCCAGAGGTTTGAAAATGTCCGCTACATTCATCGGAAATACAACAGCCATACAGGAAATATTCAAAAGAATATCAGAACAATTCACAGTTATGTTCCGTCGTAAAGCGTTCTTGCATTGGTACACGGGCGAAGGTATGGATGAAATGAACTTTTCTTTATTTTTAACTCGTCGTTTGTGTGCATCTTGCCAAGCAAACATTCGCCCGAGTCAGTGCTCAGGTTTGTTTATTTGATGATTGTTTTTCGACAGGGATGGACGAAATGGAGTTCACTGAAGCCGAATCGAATATGAACGATTTGATTTCGGAGTATCAACAATATCAAGTGAGTGTTACTTTCTGAGGGCTATGAATGGGTTTGGAGGACCAACGAGTCTGTCTTTCAGGAAGCAACCGCTGACGAAGAAGTGGAATTCGATGGAGAAGGAGACCATGAACACGAACTCAACGGAGATGCTGAATTTGATCGACACTAAAAGGCTTCACGCATCAACGAAACTAATTGCTTCGTTTCAACAAAAAAAAATTCTTTCTTCACTTTTATTCGAAAAAAAATTTGAAAATGTTCTATTATCTCAAATGCAACTGCTCACTCTGTTAAGTTTGCTTCCTCACATCCAGACACATATGATTTTCTGTTCAACAACATTACCATTGCTTATCTTTCGGGGCAGTCCATTGTTGATGTAGTTTCTAGGAACCAAACTTTGTTAATAAACTTTTCAAAAGAATTCATCAGCTTTCATTTATAAAAAGAAGAAAATGGAGGAAAAATTTCGAATGTTTGTTCGAATCTTTAATTCATCTCACGACTTGACTTCCGACTGTGGTCTACGGTCCTCCGCATTAGCTGAATAGTTTATTTCATTTCATCCATGGCTGGCCGGCCACAAAATAAAGTCCGAGTGGTGTCGTCGAGTGCTCGTGGTTTGTTTCTCGTCTCTCATTACTCAACAAAATCTCAGAGAGCGCGCCACTTGTTGCATATTTTGCTTGATTTATTTCACGATTTCGAAAGTGATAATGATCGTCAATGCGTTTTTTCGCATCGCGGTGGCGGTGTGTCAATTAAAAGTCAAAATGATGTCGCAGCACCGTGAAAATTGAGAGTCTTCAAATGCTATCAAAAATCGTTCGGAAAACGTTCAAATCAAATTGTTGTTTTTAAAAATAAACTGCATGCTCTTTAACGTGGTTTTCCTTGTTTTCTCACGATTTCAAAGCGGAGATTGGACTCATATTGGCAAAACGATCAGTCTGTGTTTACTGGGACCACTTTCGTTTGACAAGTTCTATTTCAATGCGATGCGTTCAGAAAGGCTAATACATGTGTAGACAAAATAATGTGCAGTCAGCTCATTCTTGAGTGAACGGTGAATTAGTTCGGTTGCGTTTTTCATTCGCCGCACGTTGTCAGTGCTATACTTGTGATCGAAGTGAATTTTTGAATTGTGATCGTCTTGTTGATGTTTTTATTTTGTGAAGCCGGAACGGGAAGATGAGTGATCAGCGTCAGTCTGACCGCGAAGATCAGGATAACGATCGTCGAAGAGGTCGAGGAAGGGGAAGACTCTATGATGGAGTGAATCGCAGATCATATGATCATCCTCAATGGGGTTCGGTTGATCATGGCACGCATTCAAGATCGTCTGAATCTCCCTTTTCAAGTTCCTCTCATGGAAACCGATCGTACCGTGAAGCGACATCACGTACGGTGACTCACACATCCGTTTCTCATAATGATTACGATCGAGCATTAACTTCTCACTATGTTGCGCCTATCCCGTCGAATTTTCGGAATAATTTCGACCGATCCTCATCATCGCAGCACGCTGAGCGACGTTCTTCGCATAATGAACACACACACAGCATTGAACCAAGCACTGGTATGTAACCACTTCTATCACAACTAAAGTTTGAAATTTGAGATTTTCTCCAATTAAATAAACAAATATTTCGTCTCGAAGAATTTTGTTTATCGATGCAAAAAGCTGCAGAGGGCATGCTTGTTGAATGATATACATATATATATTCATACGTTTTTTTTTTTGGTTGTGGTTATAAGGAGTGGATTGTAAACCAGACTTTGGAATATTCTAGAACTTTCGTTTTGGGTTTTCTGTGTGTTTCAGGTAAACGACGGCGTCCAGATGGATATAGCTCTGTCGAGAGCAAGAGACCTTCTATGTGTAATGACGGTAGGATTATGTTTTGACCGTTTAAATGTTTCCATTCTGAATTTTGTTTTCTTTACTATTCGAATTGATATTGCAGATATTCGGCATGATAGAGGTCCTACTTCTCCGCCTGCTCCGCCTCTCACGCAACCTAATCTATCCCCAATGAACAAGGTCGAAAATGGCAATGGCGGCAAACGAAGAGATAAGAAAAGCGATGAGAGGATGGTTGTTCGTACGAGGCCACACACCGAATCGAAACATGCCGTGGCCGCTGATTCCATAAAATTAATTGCCAATTATTTCAAATTATCACCCATTTCCGAGTCGAACTACTATCAATATATCGTCAAATTTGAACCAGATCCGGGGGATGAAATGCTCCGCATGAAGAAAGCATTGCTCGCTCAGAACAATAAGTTCCTCGGTGGATACATGTTCAACGGAACCGTCCTATTCACACGACACAAATTTGGAAATGCTCATCTTCGATTGCCCGCTGAATCTCGAGAGGGACAACGTTATGATATCACGTTGGAATTTCACTCGGAAATCGGTCGTGAAACCACCGAAGCACTTCAAGTTACAAACTTGATTGTTCGACGATTGCTGGGTACATTGAATTTGAAATTGTTGGGAAGAAATTTTTACGATGACGCTGCAGCTGAAACATTGGATGTCAAAAGTTTCGGAATTTCACGTAATTTCCAAATGTGGCCTGGCATTGTAACCTCAGCTCGACAGCATGAGCATGATTTATTGCTTTGTACGGAGCTCAGTCATAAAATAATTCGAGAAGACACCGTTTATAATATTCTGGAGGAGATACAGCAACATGACCCGAGCAACTGGATTCAAGAATTTTCAACTAGAGTCATTGGAATGACTGTCATGACGCCGTATAACAATCAAACATACCGCATCGACGACGTCACTTTCGATCAGTCGCCTTTGACTAAATTCGAGTTCAAAAAGGAAGGCCAAATTTCGTTTATCGAGTACTACAAAATGGTTAGTATGTCGCCGAATAATCATTGTTCGTTGATTCGATAATTGACTTCGAACGAAAATAACGGTTTATTTCTTTTAAGAGGTATAAAATTGAAATTCGTGACCGCGGACAGCCGATGCTGCTTGTGAATCCCTCCGCAAGAGATAAGAGAGCAGGACGGGATCAGGTCATAGTGTTGGTACCTGAATTATGTCGCGCAACCGGACTGGACGATAGAATGCGACAGAATCAGAAACTGATGCGGCATCTTGCATCGCTTGCTCGCGTTGGACCGAAGCAAAGAGTTCAAAAATTGATCGATTTCAACGAGAGATTGCAGCGAAACGCAGAAGCAATGGCTTTGCTGCAAAGTTGGAACATCACATTGGAAAAGAAGCTGGTAGAAATACCGAATGGCCGCAAGTACTTTTGCCACACGCTCGATTGCAACAAAGATTGCCAATGTAACCAAATGAAAATCAAAGTCGACGATAAAGCGGAGTGGACTAATGGTTTTTCTCCACGAGGCGGTGGACATGCCATGTTCAGTTGCGTACAATTGGATAGATGGATTGTTCTGTGTGATCAGCGATCTGAACGAAAGGCCAGAGAATTTGTCCAGAAAATAATTTCAGTTTCATCAAATATGAGATTCTCCGTGCGCGTCCCTCAATGGTGAGTTCTTTTTTGATGGAATGTTACAAGCAACATCCTAAACGACCTCTAACTACGTATCATTCTAGGGTAAAATTATCTAATGACAGATTGAACGAGTGGCAAACTCATTTGCAAAAGTGCATCCAAGCAAACCCCCAATTAATAATGTGCATCACAGGTGGAAAAGAAGATGTTTACAATCTCATCAAGAAGCAAACTCTCATTCGGAACTTTGTTCCGTCACAAGTCATGTGCTATCGAACTATAGAACGTGAGAGAGGAATTGATTCGGTCGCAACGAAAGTTGCCATACAGATGAATGCCAAATTGGGTGGAGCCCCATGGAGCATTGCCTTACCGCGGTCAATGTTAATCATCGGCTTTGACATCTGCATCGACAAGTGCAATAAGAGCATTGCTTACTGTGCTATGGTTGCAATGATAGTACTCGGCGACAATCGGCCGCTTCAGTATTTCTGTCAAGTAAAAAAGATGCCAGCATATGATGCAGTGTGTAGTTTTCTCGGTGTGATGGTTGCAGCTGCCGCAAAACACTTCAGGAACGTTAATGGAGACGAAAATCCGAATCGGATCATCATCTACAGAGATGGGGTCGGAGATGGCAATTTGGAGTCCGTATTCGAAAGCGAAGTGATGGACGTTCGAAGCAAACTAAATAAAATCTATAAATCTGACCAATACAGATTGAAATTTATCGTCGTTTCCAAGCGGTTAAAAACCCGTTTATTCGTACAAGATAACCGCAAGGGCACTATTAACCCCCCGCCGGGAACCGTCGTTGATGACATCATTACTCTGCCCGAAAGGTGAATATCAGTCCTCTTGAAATTCAAAACCAAGTATCATCTTTGTTTCTCAACCCTCTTTCCAGATACGATTTTTTCTTGGTGTCGCAGAATGTTAACCAAGGGACCGCCTCTCCAACAAACTACAATGTAATTTTTGACAATGACCCAAACGTCAATCCAAAATTATTTCAAACTTTGACGTACAAACTCAGCCATTTGTATTTCAATTGGAATGGAACAGTTCAGGTTCCGGCTGTGTGCCAAAACGCCAAAAAACTGGCGACACTTTGTGGCGAGGCGCTGCACGAGGCTGTCGAGTTCGATCGTGTAACCAACCACAACTCTTTGTATTTCTTATAATCGCGTGCTTATTTTTACTATTGTTATTAGTTCGATTATAAGTTGTGTTTTATTAAAATAAATAAAATCTATTCTATGTTCAATGAACGCCAGAATGACTTAATCGTTGTTGAGGGTGTTTGTCATCAGCGAGAAATGAAACAATCTTTTGGTGGAGTTTAATCAAAAGGTATCATTTATAATTACAACGATCGACATTCATTTTCATTTTCTTAGAAATGTGATTCGTTATCGTTCAAGAAGTCATCCTCGCTCGGCCGTCGACCCAATGTTGCCATCATGTAGATGATGAGAATGAATAAAATAATACCAGACACCACCGCAAACCACGTACGACGCCACGGCGGCCTAGATGATGGGGCGTAAAACCGCCTGAGAGACAAGCAAATTAGCATTTCGAGCACTCGACTCAACATCCAGTAGCTTTACCTTGACCATCTGGAAAATATTTCGGCCGGCGTTCTTCTTTTGTATTTATTGTCATCACGATCTGAAGCACCAATCGGTGACTTACGACTCAGCAGGGGTCGTCTGCTGTTAGCTGAATGGGTTAAATGAATGGGAACGTCAATATTTTGGGTAATTCAACACACAAAATTTCTAACCTTGATAATACGGGGAGTCAATACTCAATACAGAATGCGCTTTTGGAGTTTCTTGTTTGGCTGAATTGGTCTCAAATAGAGCGCCCTTGACGGCTGTCACATTATTGTTCTGTGGTTGAACGCTATTGAACGTGCTCGGCTGCAATGGTCGATTCTCACCGGTGCTCTCAGGTAGCTGTGATGCGACAAATTGGAATTTTCAAATCACGGGAAAAGAACCGGCATGAGGATTTCAACAAAGCTCAAGGTCACACCCACCAGTAACAATCCGACATCATCTCGACCCCAAGTGGTTTGTCGCAAGCGGTTCCTCAACACATCAGCAACAGGCGATATTAAATTCGATGGCGGAAATATTTGATCGTAGCACGATGGGCACGTATGTCCGCCGGGTGCTGTATTGGCCGGCAATAATGATTCCCGTTCATTCAGACACTTCCAATGGAAAACATCTTCAAGGAAAACAAATAATATTAATCTGAGCCAAGTTATAAACTGCGTGGTTGGCATACGGTAGCATATCAGTCGAATGCAATCGTCCAGGTCGAGGGATACTTTGCATAATGTACACGTTGAATCGTAGTCACTGTCCTTAAGCCACTGTAGGTAAGATTGAACTATGCACTGAAATGGAAATACAGAATTTTCAGCTTTTCATTGTGGATAGGCGCTTCTGCATGTTTGGCATTGAAATACTGTAATCTCTGTCCAAAATTTCCCAGAATCGACTGAATATCATTGAATGAGTGGCACATGCTCGGACTACATCCGAATGGAGCAGCTCGAAAGAGTTGCAAAGGCTCGCAGTCGGAAAAATTCAGCAAGTTCATAGGCAGGTGATGACGTTTTACATTTCGATTTTTGTTTGAAATGAAAATGAAACATCACGTACGTACCTTCGGATGACTATTCACCATGCAATGCTCGCAAACATTCACACGATGCTCAAAACAAAATTGATTAGTTACTTGACGCTTTGGGCATTTGCACAATCCCATTTTATTCTAATGGAAACACGTAAATTAAATACAAAAGACTTGTGTTTAATTGAATTGTGTACAAAATCGTTTTCGTTCACCAAAGTCATATACACTTCGGCGACTTGTCATCATCACGCAATTGGTGGAATGTCAACATTTGACCAAAGTTAAACTTGGCGACATTGATCAATTTGAGTGAAGTTGGTTGTCCTGGGCGTTGGGGCTGAATCATGCACGATCCGTCCTTCCTCGCTCTACTTCGGACGGCAGAAGCTCTATATAGCGTTGGAGGTTTGCTAGAAACTTCCCGATAAGAACGAAGCCTACGTCTTGGGCGGTAATCTCAAATGCAGCCTCAGCCAATTGCCTTCTGTCAAAGTCGTTGTGAAACGGCTGGAAAGCCGACCGACAGTGACTCACTTCGGTCTGATGATTTCGTTTCGCCTTGAATTGGTTATACTTTTGGTGCATTCGAGCCACACTCACGAACACTAGAAGTGCAATAAATTTCGCTGGTTGAATAAGAACTGAATCCCTCTGAAATGGCCACGAAAGCAACAGCTAACGGAAAAGTATTCCAACCGGTGAGTACATCACGAATCGAATGCACTCGAAATAGTCCACATGCCGAACGAACAAAGCCTAACCTAATTGTGTGTGTATGTTTTCCTCTTCCAGGACACAGATGTGCACGTTACTCTCGAGGACCAGTCCAAAATCAACAAATTTGCCAAATACAATGCGAATTTGGAAGATTTGAAGGACGAATTGCAAGTCAAGAAGAACGATTTGAAAAGTTTGGAAGAAGCATGCGATGAAATCGAGTTGTTCGATGAAGACGAACAGATTCCATTTGTTGTCGGTGAAGTGTTCATCTCGCATAACTTGCCCAAAACACAGGAGCTCTTGGTCGAATCGAAAGAGAAAAAAGTCAATGAAATCAAAGAGATTCAAGATCGATGCAAGGAAATTCAGGATATTATGGGTGATTTGAAAGCACAACTGTATCATCGATTTGGAAACAATATTTACTTGGAAAATGACGAATAAACGCAAGGTGCCCACGATTTTATGACAGATTATTATTTATTCATTGTCAAAACAATCCCATTCTCACTGAAAAATCGAGGAAAAAATAAATAGCATTTCAATGTGCTCAAAACCATACGCTCTTTCATTTCGCATCGGTTTGATTCCTGAAAATGTACACAATTTCCTCATGACAGTGGCCAAGGCAGAGTTCATCCAGAAATTCACTTCGAATTGGAGCTGAATGATGTTCCCACAGCATGAGCTGGTTCATTTTGACGGATTGATCATTGTTTTCAGCGGTTGGTTCCCGGATATCCCTTCCTATTCCTCCTCCTCCGGTACAATCACACCCGAGCATTTCGTGTGTTGCGCACGCATCGAAGCCCATGTTGGTCGAGAAAATATCCTTCAGCTCTGCTGCCGAGAACTTGGCAGCGTTCCCTCCTTCGTCATGATCAACAACGCAGCCGGTCAAAGTTGTTTTGGAAATTTGACGTTGGAAGATCTTTTCTTCGATCGTTCCCACAGTGATCAAGCGATAAATGTAAACGGTTTTCTTCTGACCATCACGCCAGATGCGCGACATTGCTTGCAAGTCAGAGCTTGGATTCCAGTCGTTATCGAAGAGCACCAAACGGGAAGCGCCCACTAAATTCAGACCCACACCGCCAGCCTTCGCACTGAGCAAGAATACAAAGTAATCCTTGTGTCGATCATTGAATTCCTCCACAATGCGTGCTCGACTAGTAGCCACTGTTGCGCCATCCAATCGACGATATTTGAAGTTGGAAAAGTCCAACAGGCCTTGGATCATGTCTAGGGTTTTAGTGTGATAAGAAACGACGACGATTTTCTCCTGCTTCTTCACTAGTTCGTTGAGCATTGTCGACAAGAGATGCAGTTTTCCAGAATCATCAGGTCCCATTTCTTGCCAGGGCGGCAGCAACTGCTTCAAGTAATCAATCACTGGAGTATTTTTCTGACTGTTTTTTATCAGTGATGGATGGCCGCAAATCTTTTTCAATATTGTTATCATTTCTAGTGGCAAGATTTCACCACTCAGTTGCATCTCGACGTTTTCCCTGTCCTGTTCGTAGAGCTGAAGAGCCTCATGCAGAACCATCTGCTGCAATTCAGACGGTTTGCAGAACAGAACCAACTCATGTTTTTTTGGTAAATATTTGGTATTGATCGCTTGAGTGCGTCGCAGCACGAACGTTTTTGTCAAATCATTCAGCTCCTCTGCCCGTTCAAGTCCCAGTTCTCGAACCCACTCACTCGCTCCCGACTGTTGTGACAGGACGATTGGCGTTTCAAATTTCCGTTTGTACTCAACATATTCGCCTAAAATGCCCGGATTGACGAAATTGATTAGCGAATAAAACTCCTGTAAGTCATTCTGAATTGGGGTTCCCGTCAGAATCATACGTCGCCGACATGCCATTTCATTCAAACACTGAGCTGCTTTGATGTTTTGATTTTTCAAGCGATGCCCTTCGTCACAGACGATGACATCGAATCGCACGTTCTTCAGTTCATCGAATCGGCTCGAGAACATGTCGTATGAGATGATTAGAAATGGGATGTGATTCGCTGAGGCGTATTCTAGGGCTTTGTGCTTCGCATCCAATTGAAAGGTGAAAGCTCGTTCTCGACCTAGCCATTTATGGATCTCTTTGTTCCAATTCTCTACCAGACTACTTGGCGTGACAATCTGAAATCGAGTATGGATCAAAATTTGAGGAATTCGTTTCGAAATGAGTGTTGTGAACCTCACCATTATTTTGCTGGCGACATTTCGTCCGTATGGTCCTTGCTTCAACAGAGTATAACAGGCGGTTATGCACTGCACTGTTTTACCCAGGCCCATTTCGTCTGCCAGGATACACCCAAAGTACTCAGGATGCTTGAATCCCAACAAACAGCCATACAAAAATTCAACGCCTTCCCTCTGATGAGGTCTCAGCTGTCGGGCCAGGCATCCCATCACCATCACTTCTCGGACATTCTGTCCACCAGCGAACTTCAGTTGATGCTCGACGCTGGGCTGCGGCATCACCAATGGTTCGTAGTCGCTGTTAAAACTGACTGCAATCTTCTTGAGAGAAGCTGCGCATCTGACTTTAGAATTTTCTGGTTCCATTTCAACTAATTTCAATTTCTTTTCGGGTTCTGCTGTGCTATCAGCTTCTTCACACGGTTTGCGTTTCTTGCCCTTTACGGTCGGGATATCCTCAACGTTCTGAGACCTTTGAACGATCTGTACATCGTACGAACCAAATACCAACTGCGCTCCCTCTTCAATATCATCCCGTTTCGCCGAGGAAGATGTCAATTGGCTTCCATTTGAATCTTTCAGGTGAAAACTTTTCTCGTTGGTGACCTCAAGGGTGCCGTCACCCGTCCAGATTTTATGTTTTCGCGAGCTTCTTTTCGCCCAGAGAATACTGTAGATGATTTTATTCTCCTCATTCGCTGCCCGGTTTGGATCTGGCATGCTTCTCGGACGCTCAATGAATTCAGTTGAAGACACATGTGAATCATCTCGTGGTTCGACTAAAAACACAATGAAATTGAAAGAATTTTTCGCCATGAATGATTTTCGAACCTTTCACCTGGAACTGCTGGAACTCCAATCGGAAAATTTCGATTCGAAGGCGCCAGTGAACGTCGCATTTTGGGTGAACTCTCTGTCAGTACTGATTTACCCGCGTTTCTGAAATTTCAAAATCGTAAACAGCAACAAATAGGTGTCACCGATGCGGCTGTGAGCATATCACGGTGGAACATGGTGTTTCGGGCTCTCAACAAAACCTCAACAAAATTCAGTTCATTTCATCATCGAGTTCCATTTCTAGTACCAAACATTGCGGACGGCGGCGTTGTTGTGAATGATTGACAACATTGTTTCACCATCTCTTTTGCAACGTCAAACGCATCGTGTGCGCTTTGATTTTACATTTGTTAATTACATTTGTTTTGGTTATTTTGGATTTTCTTGCGCGATTTTACAAAATCAACGACAATGAGTATGTCGAAATTCGATTTAACGTCCAAGATATGTCAGTATTTGGACCGGCATTTAACTTTTCCGCTGTTGGAGTTCCTCTGCGAGAAAGACGTAAGTCAACACCACAACACACGAAGTGATTCAGTACTTTCTTTTGCTGGGTTTTTGGTGATCAAACGTTGGAAAAATCCATACGTCAAGCGTTCACACACGTGAAATTGCCCCGAAAATAGCTCGAGTGCGCTTTTATTGTGGTATTTCCCCAAAAATCCACCGTCAGTCACCGACACACAACATAACCTCTACCAACAGGAATAGACACCGTCTCATATGCGGATGCATCATCTTGCTAAACAATTTACATTCTCCGTTTCGATTTCAGACAGAGGAACAAGAGGCATTATGGCACAAGATCTTGGACATCGTCAACAAGACGAACCTGATCGA
>JANSTV010059289.1:0-12288 GCA_027564135.1 Lestremia cinerea | reverse complement strand
TTTAATCGCTTTGCCTCATAATGTGGGTCATGAATGGAAAGACATGTCATCGCGTTATTGAAACTATTGGCATGCATTAATATTATCCTTTCACGGGATGATTCGATGTTTATGGATGATTTTCTGACTGTTGGACAATATTTTGATCGTTAGTTTTTGTTATCCTTCAAATGGGCAGTCGATATACTAGAAGTTTCGAATACCATTTTATGCGTCCATGTGAATATACCATTGGATGCATCACAATGGATTTTGAGTAAACAATTTAATGCTTTGCTCAATCGCGTGAAGGAAAATTGGAATAATGGAATAATGGAATATTGGAATATTCGGGCAAATTTTTGAGTATTATGCAAATAGCTTAGCACAAATGTTGCAAAGTTTGCTGCAATCCCAACGTGATTTATGGATTGTTTAAAACATCAAACCCAATGCATATTTCAATACGGGTGACATCGGGCTGTCACTACATCTCCCTTTTCTCTCTCTCTCTTTCTGTCTTTCCCCCCTTCAGAGAAACGAAGAACAACAAATTTTAATTGAATCGAGATGCATTTATGTTTCTGGGATGAAGAATCATCCGTCATCTTCTTGAACATGAGCAAATGAGCTGAAATGAAATTGAATTCATCTTGAAAATATTGCACAGCTATTTCGTTGGCTTCAGCACTGCCAGCATTGATATTAAATGATCTATATATTTTGATTGAGTGGGTTGACTGGATTGGCTGGCATTTTGTTGCGAGCAAAAAAGTATGAATTTTCAAATGTTCGACAAGAAGCACTTTGTTGAATTGTGCAAAAAGAAAACGAAGGAGAAAAAAAAAACAAAAACAATTTTCTTTTCCGCTTTTTCTCTTTCCATTTTAAGCACACCGACCTAAAATGACATTTAAATTGCAAAGCATTTCATCAATCACATTTCCACTGAACGAAAGCTGTTGTGGAAATTATTTTCCTCGAAATCATCGTGGAATATTCGCCTCTGATCCCTTCAGCCTCTCTCCCATCTGGAATCGCAATGAATCGGCGTCCTTCCAAAGAGCGAAAGAAGAATATTCTGCATAACTTGACGAATGGCGGGGTGAATTAGCTTTTTTTTCATCAGAATTGGGGTATTGATGTGACTGGGCGGCGGTGAATTATCGAAAATCATCGACCAAAAATTTGATTAATTTCATTCCAACATCTTGGCCCATTCAACGGTTCCAATGGATTTACCATTCCGGTTTCTATCGTTTCATCGAAACGAGATGAATCTCTTGGCTATATTTCTATGACCTTTCCCGAAAAACGTGCCCGATTTCGTTCATATGCACAATATTTGATTCATCATTCACAATGGACGGACATCGATATGTTTTCGGTTTCGTTTGAATGAATCGATGACGCATTCAGTCATTTGGTGTAAACAACTCGACGATAGAAGTCGGTTTTTCCTTCCGATAAAAAAAAAGAAAAAAACGAAAGAATAAAAAAATGAATTGAAAAATCACAAGCGAAAAAACCCAACAATGGAATTGATTGAATCGATTCAAAGACCATTTGCTGGGGAACTCCTCGTTGCCAATGTGATTCAATTGATAACCTCAGCCATTAGTGTATCGGAGACGATTCGAAATGGCATTATGGAGGCTACCATCGAATTTATCGAATCGTTATTATTCCATAAAATGGATTATCGAATTCGAATGTTTGTCATTGCTTTGCCACCGGGACGTGTGCTGAACGAATCCTAACGAGAGATTCTGGACGAAAAATAAAAATTTCAAAAAATATCATTGAATTGAGATTGTTATCTCAACATTTATGAGTATGCATGCTAATACCGTTGACGTGATTCTTGTTCGCAATGCACTGCAGCAGTTGTCGTTGGTTCGAGAGCGCTTTTGTTGATTTGATATTTTGGCCGATTAAGACTGAGTGAAGTCCGAATGGAGACTTCATTTCGGAAAATGCCTCAATTTGTAATATTTTCAAAGCGATTATTGCTTTTAGTGTGAATGAACAGTAGCTGGGTCATCAGATAAGGTCGATCACAAAGGAAATGTCAGTCAGGTATGTGACCTGTCATCAACCCCGATGTTCCACTAGACACAAGTTGATGATTTATTAATATTGAATTGAATACGCAACGCAAAGCCATTCGATTGACGTAGGCATTCGCAGTAAACTGGAAATGTGCAGGGTATTCAAATGGAGTAACCAAACACAGAGCACAGCACACGGTAAGGAATGACGAAAAAGAAAGAGAAATATTTTTCGAAATGTTTTGTCATTTCAAACTTGTTGAATCGCACAATGTGGACTGTCTGAATGTGACTGTGTGCGAGTGTCCCATTAAATATTTTAATCATAATAGCAGTTAGTGACAATGTCATTAAATGTTGAGTCATGTAATATTGTTCATTCAAAACGGAATCATGCCAACAGGTAGCATTTTATTGTGCATCGTGCACAGAGTGAATGACACGAGGTAATTTCTATGCTTTTGTGGATCCACATAACTATTCAGCACAATGCCATGTCGATTTAGGGGATCTAGTAAGATATGCATTGACAAGAATGATACAATCGTTTGAACTAACAGAATATTGAAACATCGGAATAGCAAACAATGAACCATACTGATTTGATCAAGCGATTCCATTTCGTCGAGAACTTTCCAATGTGAAGCAGTGTGCGGCAGTGAGCTATGGAAAAAAGCCATTATTGTCAATTATTCATCGCCATGGGAAAATCAACACTGGTCAATACAATATTTCATTCAGGATTTCCCCTTTACAAAGCACCCCAATCCCTTTCGAATGGAATTGATGTATTTGCAATTGGAAGTTTTGTGCTTGGTTGAAAGTCCCATTCAAAAAACTTGAGACAGAATGTCGTCAAAAAATGGCCATTGCGGAAATGTCAATCATTGAAATGCATCAATTAATAATCCAGGAACGACACTCAAGAATCCAACTCTATATTGATTTTAATTATATTTTCCTTTGCAAAACATCCACCAATGTGGATTGCATCGTATTCACGACGACCATTTTCAAATAATCAAAATTATGTCCAATATGACGAACATCATCGTGTCGTTGTGTCAGCGAACAATTGACGACGCCTATTTGCCTTATTCATAATGTATGAGCATACAAATTACTTACGTTTTCATCTATTCAAACATCACTCATATGAACTGGCTCACATTTTGGGTGGCATATCGCTTTGGTTCGACTCGAATCGTGTGGGATATCGCCGTCGCGCCACCAACCAGCCAGCCATTTTATTCAGTTGCGTGCCGACGATATTAACGATGAGACCAGACATGATAATTATTAAAGTTTGAATTTTATTATTATTTTCAACATATTTTTTTGTTCGTTTTTTTATTCTTTCCGTTTTGATTTTCCTGTCATTTCGATACTCGCAATGTTTCGATTCAAGAAAAAAAAATGGGAAAACCAAATCTAATATTCTTTCTCGTTCTGGTCGAATTTCATTCATATCGTTCAATAAAGTCAAATAACTTCAATATTCCAAATATGTACGTGCATTCGTGTGTTGGCTAACCCAACTGGTGGTTTGAACGAATTAAGACACGATTGTATTCGGATCGGACCAGTTTCATATTGGATTGGACCGGTTCGTACGGCTTCGAACTACACCGAATTCCGTCGAACGTCCTACGAACGGAAAACAGAACGAGAATTAAGATTGATTCATGGGTTTGCGGTTTGGAAATTTTTTGGTAGGGAGTTACGAAATTCATTTGGTGGGTATCGTTCTGGAACACGTTTTTAATGCATCGCATGCGTGCAAAGCCCTCGCTTATTAAATCCAATGTGTGAATTTGCCGGTGTTATCAAGCATTGATAATTGGCGATAAATAAATGAAATTAGAGAAGCATGAAGGGAAATGACTAAATAATTAACGAATTAATTTGTCAAATTGTGATTTTGAAGACGACAGCACTCGAAACACGAAATTATCAGTTGATGCTCGGCGAGTAATCTTATCGGACGCAACTAATCCTACAATCAGCCACTAGCAAATATGAGTCAGCAGATGCTGGCTACGACCAACACAAACATTGTCGATACAATTTTATGTCCTGCCAACGTTACGTATGTAAAGCTTGCAAGCTATTCCTTTGTTCTTCGTTCGGCCAAACATTAAATTGTCGTAAAGTCACAGAAAATACATAAAATGACATTTTACTTCTAATTAAATCGACCAACAACCAGTTACAATAATGCCCGGACTCTGGCATGGATGATATTTTATTCATGATGTGCGTGTTAATATTAATTTTGAGGTATCTAGAACTCATTGCGGACGAGACAATGCGTTCATATTGTTGCATTGAAAATAATCTCTTTGAAAATCGGTTATCGATCGAACTAAATGGTGAGCTCGGGTGGACGGTGGACTGGTCTGTGTGTTTGAATGGTTGAGAAATGGCATTCATGTCGCAGTCATTATGTTCAAACAGAAATAAAGAATCGAAAAATATGAATGATGAATGACCTGATTGCAAGTCAAAAAAAGAAAAAAAGAAAAAAAATCCCGGCGAGACTGTGTAATGTATTTAGTGTAATTTTGATAACGACGAACTACAATTATGCCGTAATTGGCTACAATCCACCACCATAGTGATATCAATATCCGTCGGTCTATGGACACAATCAGAATGAGAATCAACTGGCTGAAACAAAGGAAAAAATTTCTTGATAAAATCACAGGCATTCGATCATTAAGCACGGCGATCACGAGAAATATGTGCCTCACCTAAAACAAAACATAAATCGTCATAAGCAGTCAATTAGTTGACGCTCTCCCACATACGCGACTGCAAGGTTCAACCGGAGTCGCGGCGGCGAAAAACAATTAGCCAAGTGGGAATAACCGGCTGCCAGTAAACTGAGCGGTGTGACAAGGTGTGTGACAACCCATTCGTGTAGATACGGCTGGGTCCGGGTCTCGGTTGCAAAATAAAATATCATTTTAATGAAAAGTGTCAGCCCAACGTGCAATGACATCTGACGGCGCGAATGCGTCAAATGAAAATTACGGGAAAAAGGAGAAAAAAAACTCATTCCGAAATGGAAAATGAAATTGGTGGCGCGGTCTCGCGATTCATGTTTAATTCACGTTAATTGTTTCGTAATTATCTTATTACGGGCGACTGGATGAGTTTGAGCATTTTCGGAACGTCATCGATGTCAATTCATCGCAGACATTTCGGTTTGAACGTAATTGTCTACAAAGTGTTCATCCAAGGGTGGTCTAATGGAAATTATATTTATGATTCAGGAGGCTTATCCCATGATTGACAGTCATCACAAAATACACAAGTCACTGCGAAACCATTACCATTCCAGTCAATCAGTATCAGATTACCATTTCAAGCGTTTGTTTTCTCTGACATTGACTTGCCCATTGAACTTGACCCATCCCGAAAAATATCGTCAACATCCATTAAATGCACAAATCATTGTTTCACCATCGCCCGCCCATTTGGTGGAGTGATTCAATTAAAATCTTGTGTCTTTTGTGAACCGAACTTTCCGTAATTTGGCCGAAATTGGAAATTAGAGAAAGAGATTGAGAGGTGACCGGCCAAATCACAAAACCAAATATTTGCTGTTTGGATTAGAGTTTCGAAATATTTGTAGTTCATTTAATTAAAGGTTATTTCTAATAACCAAGCAAGTGTCAGAATGCTGAGTGATATTTATGGTAAACGATACGTAGCCACACTCGGAACAGCGCACATATAGAGAAATGCTGGCGAAAATTGGTCGTGTTTTCCAAATCCACCTGAATTAAGTCATTTGTGTGAGCTTGAGTGAATTACGGTGGCTGGCAAACAGGCAAGCAGACGAGCTAGATGTATGACGTTATCTTGGCTATGTTTATAGTTGAGCACAAAACGAGATACAGAAAAAAAACCATTTTAAACTTCACATGACATTCTGTACCCGGAAAAGTGGCACATATTTCAGCATCTACGAAACGAGGTCGATCCAAGTCGAGCAAAACAATTACTCTTTTAATTTATGCGATACGTGCGAGAGTGTGTTTGTGTTTGTGTGTGCGTGTGTGTGTGTGTGTGTGTGGGTGTGTGTGTGTGTGTGTGTGTGTGTGGGTGTGTGTGTGTGCGTATGTGTGTGTGTACATGCAATATCAAGCAATGAGCTTTCCGGGCAAAAAGGACCACAATCCACACAGATATAGTACAACGACACATGACTGACGCTTCGCATCGCAACCAAGAAATATGCCATTTTAAGCAGAACCAAAACAAATAGAAAACAATTTTCTGGGCTCGACTTCTTTTCCAAACGTTCCATGTTTTCAAAGTCGCTTTGTCTCTTTTTCACTTGACACTTTCCGTCCTCCAACGAATTTCCTATCATATTTTATGCAACCTCGTACACAATGGCTGAACACACTGAACAAACCGATTCAATGTGAGTGGCTGAAGCTGTTTATTGTCATTGCATTTCTGCAATTGTTTACGACAATTTCTCGTTGTTTTCCCCCATTTTGTGGCGATGCTTTTTGTTGCTATTTGTTCCCTTGGTTTGGGGCACGTCACAAAAACAACAAGACCAGCAACAACAAAGCCCCGCTTAAAGGCAACGAAAAAAAACTTCTCAAAAGAAAATTTTGAAACATAAATTTTACAGCTAGCTGTAGTCCTCCATTTATTATGTAAATATGATGGGAACGTTGGATTGAGTGCTTGAAAAGATTGCTGCTGCCTCCATTGCAATTATTTCCTGTGGGATGCGACAAGTCCATTGCAGGACGGTTGGCAATGTTTCGCTCTAATTTGTCTGGAATTTCTTTGAACGAGAGAATCCCTTTCTTGTGTGAAATTGTCATAAATTTCCCAATGGAATTCGAATTGACATCCACATTGACCGTCTAACAATGCATTCTCGTTGAATGACTCTGTTGCTTCAGTTGCAAAACAATGGCAACCGGAGAGAAATTGAAAAACGAAATTTCTCGATGAACTTGTTGATTGTTTGACACTCTACTCGATGCGAGATTTAGCCAATGCGAGACGCAGAAACGATGATGAAATTGCAAGAGTTGGTATTATCCTGGGTTTTTTGTGTATAGTTTTTGAACGTTGGACTGCAGTTGTCTCGCCCATCAGACGGATGCGATAGTGTAATGACTCAATTCTTTGCTATCGAGTGAATCAGCGACGAACTCACTGCTTTGTCCATGACAGCTTTTTGTTTTTTGCAACGAATATGGATGACAATCCCATCAAGAGGTCAACCACTGGGAGTTGCTGGCTGAATTAATTTCACTAAAATCATTTCGAATATCGTTGAGTCGAATAAATAACTTTCTGGGGACTTCTGCTTAGCTTCACTCTTGTGTGCAACATTTAGTTGCTCATTTCACATCGATCGCTATGGTTGTTTTCATCCATTTAGTCTACTTTTTTTTATTATTATTTATCATGTCTGATTGTTATGTTTTACATAAAAACGTTTTATGAATTTTTAGATGAAAACTTGGTTTGGCGAAACGGGCCAGAAAGCGACAGAAAAGTCAACTGATTCGGATTTGTCGCAGACAGATTTAGTTTTATGGGTTTTATATTTTGTGCTTGTGTGTGACACATACGAAATGTGAATCCGAGAAAAAAACTACATTCAAACATGAGACGCATGTAATTCGATTGAATGATGGCTTTGTTTGGCTCGTTCGACAATTGACGGGAGCCATTTCTGAATTCGAATTTTTGCCTATCGCTATTCACCCATCCCGTTCGCCTAGCGCCATTCACGTTCCACAATTGCATTCCATTTCGAAAAACGCTCACCCATTTATCAAAGCTGTCAAACCAATTTGCTTATCTCATTGTAGACATTCTTGCAGTCATTTGAAAAAGCGGACGAAACGTGCAAAAATGCAACAGTTTAACATTAAAAATGCAATTGAAATTTCCCAAACGAAACGGTACGAAGTGAAACGCAAGCTTCAATGAAAATTCGACGAAGAACAAAAACAAAGAAAAAAAATTGAAAATATTTTATTTGCACCCTGATCGGTCGGTCGGTTGCTGATAAAATATAATTTAGTTATTTTAAAATAAAACTCAACAATTTAGTGGCAAAATAGCAAATGGAAGGCGCATCGACAACACGATATGCCTTCGATGACTGCTCGCCGGTTGCATGTTTGCTGTGTAAATGTTCGCTTTAAGCATAACATAATTTAATTACATTTTTTCCCATTCTTATATATTTCTTTTTGTTAAAAACCGACAAAAAGAACTACGCAATTGGTCTAAACGACAACAGCTAAGTGACCAAAGCGGTGTTGAAGCCAAACCGTAAGAAAAACGGGAGCAAATCCAAAGCACAACGACGAAGTGGAAGGAATGAATGAAAAAAAAAAGAAAACACATTTTTGTTCGGATGCTTTAAATATTTAATACATAATTTACAACATTATTGCACTTAAAATATATTGTTGTGATCGCGTGCATTATACTCGAATTCATTTGTGTGGTTTCTTACTAGTCGATGGTGATGTCGGCTTGGATGTGCAACAGATGATGATGACTGCGGAGCAATGGCTGGAAAACTGAATAAAGGAACATTACGAATGAATGGGAAGGATAAAAAAACAAAAAAAAAAGATAAAAAAATAAAATAAAAACAACAACCAACATCAAAAGACGAGGATGATGACGACGATGGAAAAGGGAAGGAAAACACCAAACCTCTTCAGAGAAATTTCTATATTTCATTTATTTAAGCTTTATTCGTACCAAATAATAACAAAACCAACACCAACATCAAGTTCACTGACGGCACACCGAAAAAGGCAGCGCATGAGGTAGGAAGCACTAAGACAGCAACAACAACACAATCCAAATGAAGAAAAAAAACAATAACAAAACCTGACAACATTGACGACGGTGTTTACCCGGTCGCTCACGATGCGTTCAAATGTATTTCGAATAAACGAATGAAATGATTGTAGTTTTAGTTGGGCTTTTTGGTTAGACTTTAGCGAAGGGTTGGTGATCAAACTAATGCCAAAGGAAACAGTTATTGTGTGCCAGGGTAATTTCCATGCTTCGCTAGAATGACTTGTTTGGTTCATTGCGGTTATGGCCGGTGGTTGGAGCTGTTTTCGTTTTAATTACGACACAAATTATTATTAAATCAAATTGGATTCGCTTTTCGTTAAATGTCACACATGACATTTTTATGGTTGACAGCAGGACGAGGGCGCACGGAAAGTGAAGGAAAGTGTTACGAGGGAAGGAAACAGAGTCGGCGGACGCCGGTATGTAATGACTGATTGGGAATTTATTGCGTAGGGTGCGTGCAAAGTCGACCTAATTTCACGACCAAATTTGAATAATTTCAGCTTTGGATTCCCGAAATGGTTGTCGATGATTGTGCGTTCACACATTGAGAAATCAATTTCGTGCTGTGAACGATAAATTATAAAGATGAAATTTTTCGTTGCCTCATTCGGTCAAGCCTTATGAATGGTGGTTTTGTCGTGCTGGGTATTTACCGTTTCAAGACAAGAAAAACGAAAATTGATGAAAGCGTTTAATCGTTTCGACTCTGTTGAAAAATTCAATAATATTATACTGACCATTCCGGACGATGAGTGTTTCATTATTCAAATTGATGATAATTGATGAATGACCATGAGACGGAACCAAGTTTTCTGGGCCAACCGGTTCGATCCTCATTTTGGACCACCGGCTAATGAAAGCTGTTGCCGTCAAACAAATCCCAATGAATTTTTCAACAAAAACATGTCTGATATTTTCATCAGTCACGCATATTAAACCGAAAACATCCCCAAATGTTCAACTATTTAAAATTGCATTGCAACTGAAATTGGAAAATATCGGAATGATTGAAATTGTTTTGGCACAATGCGGCTGATATCGAAGTTGCTAACACAACTCACAAATGCGACCGTGGTGCTCGACAATGTTATTCAATTGATATACAAATGGCTTACCATAACATGATGCTGTAAACATCAACCAAATGAATCATACATAGAGACACATATCAATATGGCTGTGCTTGCGACAATACATATGCGACAAATGCGACGATACAAAACGAAAAATATTACAACAAAAATATTCAACACGCAAAAATACATATATCAAATGGCTACCGAGGGGTTACTCAGCCAGCGAGACTTGTTCGAGCAGCAGAAGAAAAGGAAAAATTAGACGGCTGAAGAGAATGAGGAACGAAAAGGATGGAATTGAAAATAGACGCATAGTATCGAAACGATAGATCGAATACGGTGAATGAATGAGCATAATATTATACATATTTATACATATTTCACTATATTTCATCGACTATTCAGCGAGGCATGGAAATTCTCATTCCCATTTCTATTGGTATTCTTTCAATTCAGTGTTGGATGATTCTACCCAGCTAGTGTTGATGTACTATTCTCATTCAATGTGTACGACAGCGAATCAACATTCGAAATAATATAATAATAATATTAAGGCTGTATCTCAGTTCTATCGTGTGCTTTGGCGCAAATGGCGCATGCACGTTAACATTACCGAAGCACAGCAACCAACAGTGAACAACGAACGAACAAAAAGTAGAAAAAATCGTGGTAAAAAACGAAAAATGTTAAAGAAGAAAATAGGCTATGGGTACAATGTGTAACAACCGTAGGGCAGCACCAACAACCAGAGAAGAATGATATGGTCCGCAAATCAATATCATACAACCTCTATGCGAACACTCGAGCATCTTCGCATACATAGTATTATTTATGTATGGCTAACTGTTACCCGTTTTGCTGGCGTTACATGGATGCCCCAGTGGTGACTGCTTGACTCTGAGCCGGAATGCTCTTTTTCTTGTTCGATATTCGGCGGAATTCTGCTCAAACGTTCCCAACACACACACCAACGAATATTTCACGTTACATATATTCGTTTTTTTCTCTCCTCTTTTTCTCGGTTTCGGTTTTGTTTTGGTTCCGAAAACTTCCTTCATTGAGTATCTTTGTACATGGCAATGTGTCATTGTGTCAATGGCTTTGTACACATGTGTTCGACATCACCATTATCCTAGTTTCTCATCTCTTTGCGCTTTTGCTCCACTTTCCTCATCTCCAGTTCGGCTACCTACGTCAGGTCTGCCCTCGTCATATCTATCTATTTGTTATTTATACATTATTAATAACATGTCATGTGTCATCAAATTTTCGTACGTACTTTACATATAAAGCCATTTGCAGTATCCGAAAATTGTCGGTACTTTTATTTCAAAAAGATCATTCCTGTCAGGAGTTTTCATCAAGTGAAATATTAATTAATATTTTCTGCTTCTACGTCCCGTCAATCGGTCGTTCATTCGCTTGCTTGTTCGTTCGTTGGTCGTTTTTGTTGGTTGTTTTTGTAGACGATCGTTGTGTATGCACAATATTTTGACTGAATAATGAAACATTCCGTGGAATGAACAAGTGAGAGTCTCCGTACAAAATGTGATCGTTTCATGTTGTGGCCTCTGAATGGAAACACATAATTCATTTTTTGGTTGCACTGTATCTATTTCAGTTGTCTGTTTCTGGTGGAAAATGTACAATGCCTGTTAAACTTCATTTCCAAAATGACAATTAGTTGACGTAATGCATTCAATTATATCAAAAGATGAATCAAAAGAAAACCGGAACCGAAACCATACCTAAATATTTCCTTTCATTCTTCATCTTTGCAACTTGTTGGTCTGATGGAGGGATTCGGTCTTTGTCCCCATTTGCAATTAATTAATTTCGTTGTGTTGTCATTCATTTCGTGTTCACTGAATGGAAACGAATGGATGCTCAAAGCCGCGCAAAACCAAGCCAAGAGAGAGAGAGAAAGAGAGAGAGAAAGAGAGAGAAAGAGAGAGAGAAAGAGAGAGAAAGAGAGCGAAATAGAGAGAAAAAGACAGACAGAGAGAGAGAGAGAGAAAGAGACACATAGAGACAGAGATGGAAAGCAGAAAGAAACGTAAGTCGAAAAGAAACTCTCTTAATTGTCTCTGCATGTCCAAAGCATGGTTTTCTTTGCAGTCTTTCCGAATTTTTGTCTTGGAAATAAAATAGCCCATCGCCGGATGTACGCTACTTGGTAGCAGTCATTAATTATTCGATGCAGTGCTGAGCACAAATATGACGAATGGCTCTATTGTAACCCATTCCACCATAGCGGCCCTTTATTACAGTACAACAGCCCCAAAAGAAATCAAGAGCATTTC
>JANSTV010059278.1:0-12288 GCA_027564135.1 Lestremia cinerea | reverse complement strand
TCGAGTTAGCGACGGTCGATGAACATGAAAGCGATTGATTGATTGTTTTGACTGGCGGAGAATTTACATGGTTTTTTGTGCGCTTGGGTCCGTTTTGCATTCGACGGAGCCAACTGCCAAACGTGATTAAGGGAATTTCTTTTGAATTGATGTTGTTTTTTTTCTTCGGTTCGGGCTTCGGTTGTAAACAATCAGATGATTCACATTTCGTGCGTTGAATTCGCGGGTTTGTTTTGATTGGACTTTGTACCGTTCGAATGGGGAGAGATCTTGTTTTTGCGCAATCATTCTGACGAGCGAATTTGGCAGAAATGCAGGAGATTTATGCAAATCACTTCGGGGACATCCCCTCTGACCTGGATTCGGCTCGAGATGCTAGCGAGTGATATGATTCAAGTTCATTGTGAGCTTCTCTCTCGTCTCCTTCGTGATTTGATTGGGTGTAAACTGAAGCTGATTGCCAGGTCAGCATGACTGGGGGGCTATTCGGGAGCCGTCATTCCCCTGCGGTTGATTAACAAGACGATGACAAGATCCCGATGGGTTCTCTTTGATAACAAAGACCCGCAAATGGTCCATGCTGCAATCGATGATAATTGAGCGCACGCTTTGGTGAGTTCCGAGAAAGCGACTGAACGCAAACAAAAAATTTGATTGATTTGACGAAATGATAAATCATCGTTAACATGAATTACGGTTATTCGAATTTGATTGATTTGAATAATGAAATCCAATCAGAACGATTCTATCCCATTCGATAATTCCCATTCAATTCGCTTCCAATGCATAATTGGCGATTAACGTCAGACCAAAAGCCGAGATGAAAACATCACCGAGCAAACAACACCCAAACAGATAACAAAAGCAATAAAAGCATTTCACGAGAATGCCGAACGCATACAAATCAATTGACGAATTACGAATTACAGTTTGGGAAATTTCATGACTTTGCCAGTCATGGATGGTGACGTTGGCGCGCGCCTGTGAGTGTGTGTGCAATCCAGTCGAGCTGTTTATTGCCGCGAATCAGTCATAATCATATCTACGCCATTTCTGCTTGGCATTCATCGACAGTGCCCGCTCTCCGCAACGTTTCCCATTTGCCGTTCCAATGACTAAGCTGAATCAATAGAAGAAGAGTTCCAATTTTGATGAACCGCATGCTCGCGCGCTTTTTCGAGCCGCGACTACAAATTAAGCAATCAAATGAATGTGTTTTAGATGAGTTTCAAAATTATTGTTTTTTTTTTTTCGGGGGGTTTTCCCCGTCCTCACTCTCGAATCGCACACGCATTCCAATTCTGTCGAAATCGCTCGATGATTTATACTTTGTCTTGTTTTTCGAGGCGAGCGTTTTCGTTGATTAAATTATGATTTCGTCACGCTATAATTAGAATGAAATTTGAGAGATTTCTCTCCTGCTGGAAAATTCAATTCGATTCATCGCTCCTTTGTTTGCGGAGCTGTTGCGAAATGAAGACATTGTTTTTCATTCATTTTCGAGAATGGGAACCATATGGCGTCGCGGTGTCGCTCATTCATCGCTCGGCACTGACGATGGGTGGATGGAGGGGGCAAAACCGATGCACATTGCTCTCGCTGGAAAATCGGAATTGCTTTTGACGGATGCACGAGCACTCGACCGGAGCTCTTACGAATTCACTTCGAAACTAATTGACTTTTTTCGAAAATATTTTCGGGAACTCAAGTGGATGTCATGACGTCAATCACGAATCAATATGGCCTATTTTGAGGCACTCCATGCTCTGAGGGGGTTCCTCGAGGAAGCCACACTGGCGAAATCAGGTCGGACAGCTTCCACCCATCGAGAAGATGAAACATTGTTGCCCGCAACGGTCCATCGAATGGCCAACAGCCGCACACATTCCAAGGCAACTCACCAAACCGCAATCAGCTAATAAACGATTGGCTTTAATCTCGGGATTAGTGAGATTACCAATTCGCAATATTGGAGTCGCGTTTGATTTACGAGAGAAAATGTTCTTTGTTGTGCCATCGACCGCACATTCGAGTTTTTCCCGACTGGCTTTCAGCAACCAACCAACCGACGATCGAACGAACGAACGGATGAACGGATGGATGCTGGATGGATGGAAGGCAACGAGGCGAGAGAGTTCAAATGCTCAATGGTTTCATCACTTTGATATTTTGTGGGTTTGGAATGTGATTAAATTGCTTTAATTTATGGAAAACAAGTGATTTTCGATGCGCTCATGACGTCCAGCCACCATTCACGTGAATGGCAAACTCAATTGCTTTAATCGTTCGGTTGGAATGCATCGATTATCACTGGCCATTTTTCACGTTGGTAATGCGAGCTCGATTTAATAAATGTTCAACAATCATTCGGTTATCGTTCGATCGCCAGTTGGATGGTGTGCCTTTCCACGGCTGAGGATTGATTTTCATTGTATTTTCGCGTGAAAGATAAATTATTCGTTGGTGCTTGCGATTTATGTTCGAGTCATGCCTTATCGGACTGGTTCGACGGGAGAGCCGCGTGCAAGATGTTTGTTTAGGATGATTTCGCATAAAGTCGTTTGCACGAAAGGAAATTTGATGCCGCACTGTTTGTGCAAGGCAAAGACAACCGGCTGAGTGGCCTTTCGACCTGTTTGTGACGCATTTCGACCTTGAGGCGTCGCCTTCTTCCGGGTCACAAACGCTGTCACTCTTCTTCAACCGAGATTCGACTGGAATCGATGACCGATTATCAGCCCGAAATCGGAATTCGGTTGCTGCGAAAATCCAGCCATTTTCGGCTGGATTCATCAAATTACATAACGCAATTTCCGTGGAAAAGATTAAACGAATAAATGGGTCAATGATACCGAAACATTGACCATTCATCCGAACTGACCGGCCAGCCGACCAATCGACCAATCGACCGACCGACCCATATGCTGTCCCCGACCGACAATTCATCATGTGTGTTTATGACGAAGATGGCCCATTCGAGCACCGAACACGAACCCACCCACACACACACTCGCGAATCGAACGTGCATTTGGGTCGGATGGGGGGTGGTGGTGTTGACATGCCGGACCGGCACTGACCACGTTCAGTCGGCATTTGATAAATTCAAATGTAACAATGCGATTGTCGTGCGATTGCTATTGGCCGATATCCAACATCAAGTTATGAATAATTCACGTTAATTTCACCAAATGCATTCGATATCGATCGGCAACCGAAAGAGGAATGCAGGCGGCCGGTCTGCGATGAAAACAGAGCACCGTTTCTTCCCAATTCCCAATCGATTACCAGCTGAAACGCAGCCGTCAGCAACGCATCCAATCATTTGATGGATTCCAATCGATAATTCCACACGTTGCCATATGGCAAGTGACATAATGAATGCGCTCGCTCGCTCGACAGAACAGTTCGTTGCAGGCCATTAATTGGATGACGACAGTTCCAGAAAACGAATCCACGGGCATTCCATTCGAAAAGCGAGGCACAAACTTTCGAAATCAAATTGCTGCTAAATCGCTAAGATGCGAACCATTGAAAATGGCCTAGTTTTCCGAGGCTTTTGATGTTGTATTTATTGCGATTATATCGATTTTGGCATGCCATTGAATGGGCGAATGGGTGAATGGGCGAGCATTTCCATATCGGATGCCTGCAAATGGATGGCTCAGCTTTGGGAAGTGAAATGTGCGTGAGTTGGAAGTTTTGCTCACCGAATCGGTGATGAATTAAAAATCACAGCCCGAACATTCAAATGTTTTTCAATCGATTTTTCAATTCATTTCTTTTTTTGTGCTCGTTCGCTTTTCTTTCATTCCGTAGAGCGTTTCAGTTTGTTCTGGAGCTGTTTTCCTCGGAGCCGAACAAAGCCGACATGAAAATGGAAGCGAGAGAAAAATGTGCCGGAATCATTTGTCAGCTGGCGGAGAACAAAAGAGAAACTTTCACAGCGAATGAAGAATTTCGAAATTAACTCTTTCATTATGATTATTTGCAGAGAGCTGCGTTGAGCGGCGAATGCATGATATATTCATTATGGGGAAATGATGAAAATACCGAAAAAGTTTTCTTCATCGCGCCCGATTTTACATCTCGCCCAGATTGACATGCCGAGCACAATCTCTCAATTTATCATAATTAATCGGGCTCTGTGGGACGGTTGGACGGCAAAAGGAAAGAAAACTTTGCCGTCGGCCGGTTGTCGAGGCTGGGAAGCCCGGCAGAAAAAGCAAGGAAATCGATAGCGAGGTCAGAGTGAGTGCCATGACATGTGGTTAGTCCTTCCGGATTGAGCGGACGAGAAAAGGAGCCGAGACATGCTTAAGTAACCCGAAATTCTTGACCTTCACACCAGCCTACGCACGAGATTCCCCCATATCATCCCCCCTCCCGCTCCTCCGTCACAACGAATCCACTCGACCAACTCAACGCAAATTGGAATTTCAATAAAAACAAAAACTTTTCCACCTTTTTTCTGCTGAAACGGAATCTCATCTGACATTTTGAACGTATCTGCTCAAAGTGGCTGGTCATTCGGACGGACGGTGTTGGCGAGGAAAAAGCAAGAAACAAAACCCGAGCAGAAAAGTTCCCGCAAAAAGGAACATTCAATTGGCTCAAGAGCGAGTGAGGACCGAAATGAAGATCATGTTTCACGATAGCTGACCGCATGACCGACACATTCGCTCGCATACGGGCACCTCTCGGTACCTGTTGAACGCCAGCACACATAATCTCAGCCAGAAAATAAATTATTCACAACGCAAAATTGAATTCACACAAAAAAAGCAGAGACTTTTCTGCCCTGAACTTCACACCGACATCGAACAGACACAACCGATTCCGAACGAGACGAGAACGGCTTGCATTTCGAGATAGTTTGAAGGTTTGGCGGATCGAAAATGATTTATCGGTGACAGTTTGATTGAGATAATGACGTGATTTCCGAACGGAATCGTATTCAATCAACCGAATCAGAAGTTTCGGATCGATTGATTGTTCGACAGGTCGCATGTTTTGCTTTCGTTTTGGCGGGGTCGAGTTCGAGACGATTGGTGTCTGAGGCGATGCATGCTGAAAGCGGCGCAGTATTGCACGTGAGAATTGCTCGATGGTGGCATCCCGGCGGAGCACCTGTCCGGCAGGCTAATCACATAATGGCCACGTTCGGCAATTGATAAACATGTGCAGCGCGCAGAGCGGCGATGCATTTGTTTGCTGAATTATTCGCCGGCAAGTCGATGCGGTGGCCGGCGGCAACGTTCATCCCGAACGCGACCAACTGTGTGTTGGACACTCGAAATTATAACAATTTGCCCAAAATTATCGACGCATTATTTACGATTATTATGATTTCGAAATTGTGCTTTTTTCGCGTTCGGATCGTCCGGTGCAATCTCCGAATTATCTTATTATCGAATCGTAACAACTGTAAATCAAATATAATTATCGATTAATATCATCGGAGCGCCGCGGGCGATCTTCGAAAATTGCATTAAACGAGATGTCTTCTGTCTCTCTCTCTCTCCCGTTTCTCTGGTCGTTTCGCTTGTTTGTTTGTTCTCGTTTCGCTGCGCATCTCATTCGCTGCAGTGTTCGCCTGTGGATGTCCGCCGTGGAATGTAATTAAGGTCTTTTGAATGACACAATTATTTTCTCACATTTCTGAAGACAACGCAATTAAATTACACGAAATCTCGTTGTTTTCTTTTCTCATTTCGGGCTGTCGTCAACGGTGTACCTGCGACGAGTCACGATTCGTATTGAGAAATACGCCGTTCGGTTTCCTGTCAGCGAGATCTCGTGCGTTGCGTTGCCTTCGGTTCTAATTTCGAGCAGATTTCGAGTCGGTCGAATTTAGATGTTGTTTTCGTGTGAGACAGACAGCCTGGCGTGCTCTGGAAAGTGATGGGAGGTGAGAGGGTCCTCGTTCGTGACTGAGATGGAACGCATTTCACGTATAGACTCGATTGGTGATTCAGTTGAGTTTCTGCGGAAGAAACAGCAGGTTCCGCTCCGACCACTTCATGATTTATCGACCAAACCGCTCCAAGTCGAAATCAAGCTATTTATGAATGGTAGAAACGCAAAACTGTATCGATTGGGCGCGATCAGTGTGCCAGTGCGGAATCAGCTGCAATCTATTTCCAAAACGCCAATGAACACGCGGCCGATACGCAAGATAGAATCGCGATAATTTATTGACATTTAATAAGACTTTGAATCTTGATGCAGGTTGCTCTCTGCGTTTGTCTCGCTCGAACTTGAATTGCGACCCCGCACGAATGACGCCGCCATAGGAGATGCGTGTATGACTGGCCGCAATTAAAATCGATCCGACATGATGAATGGCCACAGCTATCGATGAACTTGTGCCATAAATATTGTTATGCAAATAGCCGGAGTGCGATGCATAATGAAAATTGACAGTAAAAATGAGTTATTGGAGTGAATGCAAGTTGTGAGCTGTTGCGGCGGGACGGTGATAGCGATGGTGCAGCTAGGCGAAAAGCGAATGCTCGCTTGGGCTCGGGGCTTGTTGAGTTAGAAGCCGGTGACGCAACGAGGTGTCGGTAGCGTGTGTTCGCTTGCCAATCGCTGTGGCAAGTGTGTTGGACGAGTCAATTGGAGGTAGTCCCCAATCGTTGCGACAATTGACGTAGACATTCTCCGTGAGTTCTTCTTCAGAACCCATCAACATTTGAACATTCTCATGGGAATTTCGGTGGAAAGTCATGGGCGGCGGTTAAGTTTGACATCTGGCGCCCTGCAAAACATCCAACAACGCAGTCTGCCATTCACAATATATTCAATCTGACATCCCATATCATCGTAGACGCCAAAACCAATCATCTCCAGCTGTGAATTATGAATTTATTATTATTTTGTTCGATGAGCCGACGGTTCGGAAACTTTGAAAAATAGACGTTTTGTTTGAAACTTTAGCGAAATGGAGGGAAATTTATTAAAATCGTCTCGGCGTAAGTAAGTGTTTTGTTCTTCGTCGTCGTCTTCTCCTGAGTGGATTTGGGTGGACTGGCATATAGGTATTACTTTGCGAAAGGAGAACTGCTTATGGTTAGTCCGCAATGGTCTCCTCAATCGATTATCCTGATGTATGGTCTCGATCCGGCCACTCGGGGAGCAACATGTCGCGAGGATCGAAGACACCTCTGAGAGCCTTCGCGTGACTTATGAAGGCTTCCTACCCACACCGCGGTTGCGATGAGAGCTCATGAAATTCATCAAACGCAACAAAAACGATGCTGTAGATAAATCTTCCGAGTACTCCAGCAGCAGCGGAACGGATGAAAAACACTCTAGACAAACGCCACTGAATGGAGAAATTAATCGCTTTTTCAAACACTGAAGCGGGTATGAACATTTTAGTCGTTCGACAATTCGATAAAAAAGGAATGAAAAGTAGAAAACATATCAATTGTCGGATGAAGTGCATTTGCATGCATGTCGTTTGGCATATCATTCGACGGCAGCGGCGGCGGCGGCTTATTCGATTCATGGCAACTGGTAACCAATCGAGACGCTGACAATTTCATGAGAAACCCACATCGGACGAGAAGAAAACGCAATAAATCCCTGGGTGATTGTTGAACACTGACTTGGCTTGTTGATTGCGTGCATAAAATTATGAGTGCATGAGTTATGAATGCGGTTGGAGCGGGCAATTCGAATACGATATTCGCATAGGCCACACAAAACCGTCGTCTAGACGGCAACGTACAAGAGTCAACGCAGCCAATGATTGATTGATTTTGATTGATCGGATTGTGAGCGCTTGGGATTTGTTGAGGTTTTCCCTGGTTGAGATTCTCCTGCGGGCTATGGGTCTCCGAAGAGGCGCTTTTTGTCGGTTCCGGAAGAACCCACCCATCGGTTAGGCTATACGAGAGGTCACGAAGGTGTGTGTTTCGGTGAATGTGACGGCAGAGGGTGGAATGAGTTGAACTGCGATGTCTCGTTATTGGGTTGGTTCTCCGTTCCCAAACGCAATACTCCCTCAACGGAATTCATGAGGTTATCAAAGCAGAACTTCGATTTGATTCAACGAAATTCCAAGCATTCTGGAACCGGAAGCTTCTCATTCAAAGCGAGTAGCCAGTCCCTTCAGTTCACATCGGAACAGTTCACATCACCACGAACGGCGCCTCGACCCAGGCGCCCCGTTGTAATGAATTTCAAGCCATGTCATTTGCATACGGAAATGAAATTCCCATCGAATTTATGCATTATTTGGCGAGAACATGACCTGCAGTAGGTGTTGTCACTGTAAAAGGTAGCGGATTCCGATGAGCGTGGGCGAGCACATGATTCGAACAGCTTGTCACATTGCCAATTATTCATGCGCACCCGTCGTCGATCAACAACGCCAGTCTCTGCAGTCCGAAACGAATCAAACAAATTCGACTGCGAATTCCAGCCCCAAACGAAACAATGGTTTGACCTTTGTCGTTGTCGAACAGGCAAATCATCGTTGTCGATATTCTGCCACAGGAAGAGGGACGGCAGCAACAAAAAATCGCAAACTTTTTCGATTTTCATTCAAAAACTTGCAAATGCTGGAGCATTTGATAAATGAGGTCAACATCGCAGGATATCCTTTTGCCAGCGCATTGCATAAAATAAGTTTGTGTGTTATTTTCGGAGAATAAATTGAAAGCGAAAATATTCTACGAAGCCGCCGCGCCACTGTGCCCCTCGCCGCACGGGTTTCAAGAGAAAACGGAGAATGTTTCGACCGCAATGTTGTTGTTGTTGTGGGGACGGTTATTGTTTCAGAATTGGTTTATCGCAGAACGTTTGATGGTCAGCAATTTTGATAAATTCCAATCGTTTCGGCTTCGTTTCATTCGCAACTCGCAAAATGGAAACTTGAGGTTTTGACTTTCGCCTCAAACAGTGCCGGCTGACTGTGAATGCGGCAAAACACTCTCGAAAATATCGAGAAATTTGTATTCGAATCGTGCTCGGTGGCGATAACGAAAACAATTCACTGGAAAATGTGCAAATCCTCTGAGGCAATCTTGAATCATCCATTCGATGCCATTCAATTCGATTCATGACAGCAATTGGCCGAAACTCTTTGTGGCTTCGACTCACCGATGCTCCGTCGAGTTGGTCATCATTCAGCAGTTTCGTGCAATTCTTCTTTAGTGCCGAAAGCGGAGAACGGATTCCAATTCAAATTTCCGGATGCGAATCCCTTTCTTGAATTGAAGAAAAAATCGAAGGGCACCACGTCTTCAATGGACACGGAAGTTGAAACCTTGCCACGATTCAATAATGAATTGCCATCTGATCATTTCAATTTCTAGCCACCAATAATCCATATCACTGGTAAAAAAGTCAACGGATACTCCACCACCATCATGTCAAAAACCTCACGCCATGTTGACCTGATTGCGGAAACGAGTGTCTGTATCAAAAGATGCATAGCCTGAACACCTGGAGACAAACCTCATCTACGGACGTACTGACTCAACTTACAGCAGTAATGGTGAAGCGGCAGTAACTCCTGCAAAATTCTGAGTCACAACGAGAAAATTCTGCGAGAAACGAAACAAAAAATGGATGACAAAACAAGTCATCGGAAAAAATAAAATTGCAATCAACAAAGAGTCCCCGTCGTTGAAACCCTCGATGAACGTCAAGAAAAAAACAGTTCAACCATCCAAGCTGAACAACGTTCTGCTAATTTCCAAGAAGTCTGATAAACAGCAAATTGAGGATCAAATATCGGTACTGAGAAATCGTTTGACGTCCGTGCGTACATCTAGCAACTTGCTTCCTAAACAAATGAATACGCAAGAGTTTCTTCACAGCATCGAAATGAGACCTGCGTACGCAGCAAAGGACCGACATATTGCATGCAACAAGTAGAGAAATCAAGCACTCAGCAAAATCCGAAAGGAGTGTGGCAAAAGTTCTGGATATGCAAAAAACAGCTAATGCTCCAAAAGGTGATCCATACGACGATAAAATCATAGTATGGATGTCTTTCATGCCTCAACCAGCATCATCAAAAAACTTATAGTTTAAATCGAGCACTCGTGGAACTACACAACGTTGGAGTTGAGATGTCGTCTGCTGCTTTTCACCGTTCACTCCGACAATGTACACGCGAGGCATGCGACACGATTTTCCTCCAGCGCTCCCAACGCACAATCTCTTCAATTGACGATGCTATGCTCACCTCATTGGAATAGCCACCGTCACCAATGAATCCAATGAAGCCGTCCATAATAATAAATTCAATTAACTTCACTACACGAGTAGCCATCCGTCCGAAGACAAGCACAACGTGCAACATGCAATTCTCAAAGTGATCATCAGAAATATGCTAGCTTTCAATAAATGTATCCGAAACAAATGGTTTGCGATTGACGATTATATGATAACATCGATCGAAAAAGATCGCAAAGAAATTTGCAACGAATTCTATTGCCGATAACTTCATGCAGATTGCGAAGGAAAAAAATTGAAGTGGCATCATTCAACGACAATTGATCGACACGTTGTTGCCGCGAATTCTGGGTTAACTTAGAAAATTCATAAAAAACCAGGTTGGATTAACATCTGCTATGATGTGTCATAGGATTAGTTCAATCCCACGCCCATCCAAGGTAAATGAAATTGTGGAGAGGCCAAACGAAGAGGTAAATTTAATTTTGACGGTTGAGGTTAGGATTGTTTAAATTGTTGACACTTTCTCGCAGGAATCAATCCCCCGGGATCATCAGTCGGTTAACGAACATTCTGGCCCAAATGTATCCCCAAAAGAAGTGCACATTCCCGAAAAGCATTGGCCATTACATCGCTTGCTGAATATCAACATTTCGGCAGACGAACCGACATCTGAGTTTAAACCACCAACTGAACCAATTGACTTGCCAGGGGATCATGAGCCAGGCATTCTTTTGATTGATGCCACTGCCACGCGTGCTTACTCGAGCTCGGGTGAGGACTATCTCACAAGTTTGGAGTTTCCCGTACCGAAAATCTGGGCGCCCAAGCTCTGTTTGCTTCTTGAGAAGAAAGTTTCAACGACAACCATCGAACAGCATTCCATTTCGATGCCGCGCTCGATTACAAAGTGCGGTGAAAAACTCAATCCTTTCAATAACATCAAACCGATCCTGCTGCTATTCTTACTGGCTTTTGGCAATTCGGCTTACGCCCAACAAAAACCGAGCAACGAGCAAGGAAACTTGCTAGAGATCATTTTAATAATCATAGTATGTGTCATAACAGCGTTTATCATTCACTTAGGTCGCAATTATTTCAAGTATAGGGCAGATAGGGCGAGAGAAAGAGATGCAGAAGCAGAGCGGCAAATTGATCTTGAAATGGGTAGGATAAGCAGTAGAGTAATGAAGACAAAGCGTAGACGGAAACTTTGCCCTCTTATTCAAAAGTTCGCTTGGCGATCTATACAGTGGCGTTTCAATTTCGGCGATTACTATAGAAACCCGGCAAATAATCCTTGCGTGATAATTTAATTAAGTCTCACTATTTTTTCACAAAATGTTAGATATTGTCTAATTGAACGACGAAGACAGGAATAAATGTTAATAAGCGAATTTTGGCGCCAATAGCGCGATTGGACTCGGCTTATCGAATTTTCTATTCCATTCGACCGCAAGCAGTCTCTCCCCATGACCGATTGCAATTCTCGCAGGCTTGCCAATCGGTGTATTTGGAGGAGATGCCACCATTCTAATTGATGGTTTTCCAGAGAATTTTCCGAAGTTGCTGCGCATGGCTTCATGCATTTAGATCTTGTCGGTCGGACGTCCATGTGCTACCTGTTGGCTCGCACGACCAACCTACAGCTCACGCGTCTGGAGAAATCCAATTCTCCAGAGACGCCGATGGAATTTTAGAGACTGAAAATGATTGCTGTCCATGATTGCTCATCTTTAACTCAGGCCCGAATCTCGTTGCCAAAGTCCATGTCGGAGGAGTGTTGGCCAGCATGCCACCCTCACTCCACCGGCCTTCCCGCGACGCAGTAGTTTGCTGCCCACCATTCAAGCAGACGCAATGATTGATGAGAAGCTTCATTTGCTGTCACCAGTTCAGCTACTACTGCAGGTTTGGTGGTTTTGAAGTCATCTCCCGAAAAATACTCAAGCCCGTCAACATTTTTAGATCGAATGCTGCACATCCACACAAAGCTCTACCGGTTGCTGTTCGCTAACGACTTGCGCGTCATGGAGGTATGTCGCTTGCTGGGCAGCGCAAATCCGGTTGAAATCGACCTCGAGCAGGCAGTT
>JANSTV010059277.1:0-24870 GCA_027564135.1 Lestremia cinerea | reverse complement strand
AATCAAAAGGCAAATGAAAACAAAGGCATCAGTTGGCTCTGATCGGTGGCTCGGATGCGATACAATGAATTGTCATTATTATTGTTTGCGAGAAAATGGGAAAGTTTCCCCGTCGAATGGCAAAGTTTGCCGTCGATTGTGTTTTCTTTTCCCAAATGCGCTCGTTGATGTCACCCGCTTCGCTTCAGGCATAAATCCTTCAAAAGCATTCAATTAATTGTGTGGCTATCAATCGAGTGGCTTGAAATTGGCCGAATGCCGAATTGATGGTCGACAGGCCGATCCCAAAAATCCAATTTCGTCTGGAGTTGAAGTGACATTGAAATTCATTTGCGACCGACGGGCTCCAAACGACCCGTTTGTGGTGTCTCATTTGATCACCTCGACACCTCAACGGGAATGATATTTCAGAAGGGCGTTAATTACTGCGACAACGACTTTTACGCAATACTTACAGCAAATGCAGACCGGCCAGTTGTGAGAAGAGTTTTTCGTCGATGGTCTCCAGGCAGTTGTTTGCTAAATCTCTGAAAGAGTCGAGGCTTGGAGTCTCAGCAATTGACTGTGGGTTGCGTACGACTTACATTTCGACGAGTCTCGGCAATGACGGGAACTGTTCGTTGGTCAGATGAAGTTGGTTATTGGACAAATTCAACCATTGAAGAACGAGCAGATGTCTAAGCTCACTGAGAGGGAATGTCTTGAGGAGATTCTCCGGGATGTGAAGCCACCGCAGAGAGGAGAGTCCTTTGAAAACGTCGATGGGGATCTTTTCCAGGAGGTTCCTTCGGAGGAAAAGCTGCTCCAAATGGGTTTGTGAGTGGAATACCGCTGATGGGAGCGTTAAAAGCGTATTGTCGCCGATGTCCCTGAAAGGTGGATCGTTGTAAAGATTCCGCTAGTCACACGATGATCAACTCACAGCTTATGGGTCAAATTGAGGCCATCCAGAGAGTCATTCGACAATTGGATTTGGTTCCCTTCGAGATACAGCATCGTCACATCGGCCGGAACCGCCGGAATCTCGGTTAAATTCGCGTCAGGACACAGCAATGCCGTACCCGACAGGCATAAACACATTGGCGGCCACCAACGCAGTGCTGAAAATCGATTGTCACTCAAACGCTTTGAACGCAACACCTCAACTTACCGCAGAAGTTGACTTTGATTTGAGTGGAATTCATGAGTGCCTCCGTCAGAAAAGTGCTGCCAAAATGAAGACCGCACAATGCACGATATTCCTCCCGACAATCGTCCAATTGCTCGCAAATCAAATGCTGTGGAATGCATTGCCGTCGAGACACTCGGGAGCTGTTTGAACAGGAGAAGGTGCCCTGTTTGCAAGAGCCTGAAAATGGAACGCGATTTATCTCATTGACACCAGTCACCGACACCATTTCGAATTGCTAAAGTTTTGTCTTATCGCAATGCCACGCACGCGTTGCCGCTTGTATCGAGGCGTTAATTGTCAAATCGTATTAAATTTATAAGCTTGGAAATTCAGAGAGGCGCAGAGGGTTTCACTTTCGTCCCATTCCACTTGAATTGAGCGTTATTGGATTCTCTGTGGAGTTTTGAGTGAATCGACATGATTGATGTCGTCTTGGATGCATTTTGACGTCATTTAAAATCACTTTGGACGGATGCGATTGAAAAATGGTTTAAAGCAATTTTGGACGGCTGTCACCAAATTGCATGTGCGATCGAAAATCAATTTGCCATCAAATTCACTCGAGGAGAGTTTTTATTTTCAAGTAACGGTTTATTTCAACGGAACACGAGCAATGTCCAGCCAAAGTTCAGATTCTTTGCAGCTGTTGGGAAGTTGAAGGAGATTTCACTGAAGGCCCTAAACAGCCAACTGCCCCGCGGGGATCATTCCATTCCGGAAATCGATCCACATAATTGACCGACCACGAGATTTCTCTCTCGAAATCCGTATTCAATTAATAAAAATCCAAGCAAATACGAGACGCTTGTTCACTTTATCGTCATTCGCACATCGAAGTCGTCCGTTGGGAGCATATTTCCATCCCCATCCACACTTCAAATGAACCCTGAATATCCCCCCAACCGGACGACTATAACAATTCTTCGAATTCGATTACATCACGCGCTCGCCCTTCGTCACCACACGCACACACACATACACACAAACACACTCACACATATTCAAACCCCAAGCCAATTATTCAAATGCAATTAACAGCCCAAGCACTCGTCGACGTCGACAACTAAATCGCAGCGACATCGAAATTCTTATCGGTCGTCCGGAATCGATACCTCATTATTCTCACTGTCGCTTTCTTGGTTCGTCCGCAACGGTCAGTGAATGGCTCAAACATCGATTTAGCCTCGGAATCCCCGCACAGATGACGTTTGTTGCATGAATTCGACATTCACCCATCGATTCTGGGTCAACGTACGACCGTACGGCTTTTCCCATCAAACTTACGTCAGAAGGATTTCGATAATTCAATCGCAAACATCCGGCTCCCCATTCGACTGCCACCCCGTAATCATCTTTGGCAAACACTTTGATTCTTTTTCACGCCGAAAAGTTTGCATTCGGAAAAGTAAACATTGGCGAAATGAGATGAAAACAACCTTCATCCATCATTTCGATGATGAGCCCAACGGGGTTGACGTATCGCGTTCGCGGCAGTGACAATTTCGCTCCTTGGTCAAACAGACCCGCCTCTGGTGGGTTCCATGCCACACTATGACCCTTCCCACGACCCCTCCCATCGAAAACGGGCCTGATTGATTACACCATAGCTCCACAACAGTCATTGAACTTGTTTGCGTATCGCGCCCGACGCGCGTTAACATTCAATCGCGGTAAAAGCTTCCCGTCAATCGCATGCGAAATAACGCGCGGTTCGTCAATTGACAGAGCATTTTCATTAATTTGGCGTGAAAGCAACTCTAATCTGCACACTCGCACGCATTTCGACAGCATCGTGGCGTCAATAAATTATGCAAATCCATTTTGAAGATGAAAACCGACGATGGAAGAGATGATTCGGAAGGGTCTATTTTTGCAAGCGACGCTGGTTATTGTGGCTTTGCACTTTTTCCAAAAGGGACGCAAATGATTCGATCGAAAGTCTTCGATCAAAATCGTCTCGTGTTGGAGGGTCCGGGGAGCCAAAGCACATGTTAATTGAGGCAATTCAAGGCAACCATGAAACTTGCCATCTGGCCTGGTCAGCCGATCGGCCATGCAACGCATTTATTTGGCCACCGTTCTGCGGCGAAAGTGAAACCATTGCCAGGAGCCGACGATTGAGTAAACAAATCGACGTTGAAATTGAGAGCGCGTGCCGGGGTAAATAAATAATAACAGACGAGGCGGCAAGCAGAGCTTGATTTATGAGTGAAGATGTGTTCGACGGATGTAAAGCAGCGGCAGTTGATGCGATTCCTGCATGAGATGCGTAGTGGAAAAAAGGGGTTGGGGGCTGGTGTCACACAACGTTTGTCATCTCCACAGTTTGCCTTTCGTTTAATCGCATTCCATCACCAAGTTGGCATGCTCGACGTTTTGTTTGTCGAATGTAATCTGCTCGACACAACAGAAATCGTACAAATGTGCAAACATATCGATGATGCGGTTGATGGAAATGCGTCTCCGCCTCCGCATTGAATCATCGCCGTTGCATGCAGACGACTCAAGACGAATCGACACTTGACGAAAGAATCGAGATGTGAGTCATCTGGAGAGGGTTGGTGTGCGGTGGCATGTCCGCCAGTCATCAAAGCGATGCGTTCGAAGGGGAGAGGGGGGCTCGAGGAAAATGCGTAGGATCAATTTTGCGAGAGCGATGAGACAACGAAAGCGAGGCTGAACCGACGAATTGGTCCCGCGCTTCGACGGCCATGAACGAAAACCGTCGACCGCGACGGGAGGGCGGACCACCGAGATATGCTTTAATTAAACTTTATTGCGTTCATTAAGTGTTTGGCGGACAAAAGGCGGATCAGTCGTTGATGGTAACCGGATTGAAGGCTTTCACGGCGGTCAATGTCGCGGAAACCCGGATGAAATGGGGATCTCAAATGAATTTCAATTGAATACGACAAGCGAAGTGCTCGCGAATGGGCTGACGATTGATTCGGTCTTGGATGGAGGAGCTAATGATGAGATAATCCAAACATCGATCAAAAGGTTGATTTCGTCCGCGAAATGACGAAAACAACGGTACTTTGTCAAAGGAGTCTATTAATCATGGTGAAGGCGACGAGCGTGAAATTCAACACTCCCGACAATAGGCAACGGCAAGTTGTAATCGGAATCATAAATAAATTCACACGATGGTTTGGTGTCTACCTGATGCTAATTGCCATCATAAACAGATGAACGATAAGCTTTACAAATTTTGGCAAATTTGTTTGTTGTGAAAAAGGCAAATGAATTGACGGCATTTGGTGTTTTCGGGGTTGCGTGCGGCCGGATGTCGTTTCGAGTGTTGAGTAGGTTGGCTGCAATTCGGTTGGCAGAGCATAAAAAGGCAATCATTTTTGGGGGTGATTTATTGTTATTCGGGGACTTACAACCGCGAAAGCGATGAGCATTTGGAATGGAGGGGCATTCTGTTACTTTCTTGAGGAATTCGGTCGGGTGAATGTTTCGTCCACAGCGCGATTTTGATTATAGACTTTCCTCGAGGTCTCGAGTAAGACTGGTGGGGCTGCCCCATCCTCGGCATATTCATCCCTTCACAACACTGAGAAAACTCTCAAGACTCCCCCGCCGCAGATGCTCCGCCCCAAAACGAGAATGACCCTCCATATCGTGCATCGAAAATTCCGAGACATCCATTCCATCCATCACGATGATGCAAACGGATGGAAAGCGGGAAAAATAAATAACATCGGCGATGTCTTGTTGTGCGTTCGCACATCCAGCATGATTGCCATAAAATTTCGTAGGTTTCACTTTTGCGAAACCATTTGTTTGTTGTTTCGATGCGTCCCGGCGGGCGGCACGAGACGAAGGGACATCCAAACACTTAACAGGCCGCCCGAGCACACAACACACGCGACCCATTCATTTGTTTGGCGATGGAATTTGAAAAAGTCGAAAAACGTAAAACCATCCACCGACCGACCGTCTGTCCGTCGATCCGCACGGATCGGATTGAACGATGGAAAATAATCGCATGGAATTCAAGACGGGTTCTCTGCTTTTCTTAACCGTTCTCTTCGTCACTCAATTGGTTGGGTGGTGCGAATGATATTAGACGATAGTCGCACGAAGAAGAGTTGTATGCGAGACCCGTTTTTAATTCATCGACCGCAACAACAGTTATTGTTCGCCAATGGGAATCGAATGGTGGCGAAGGTAGCGATTACGACATCGATACTCGACCATTAGTCGCGGCAAAGTTTCGATTTTCGGCCATCAGTGCCGGTTGATCGACGGGTTGAGTGGACGAACGTTGAACTGGATCCAGCCACAATTCATCCACTGCGTCCCAAGTGATTCGTCTGACAAACGCAATCACCGTCTGGCATTCGCATTTAAGGACATTTACGAAACGGCAAACACGCAAATTTCATTATTTTGACGAAATCCGATAGACCATCCGTCGGCCAGGCGTGGTCGTTCTCTCATGACTGGCCGTTCATTCGTTGGCCATTCTTTCCGATATTTAATTAAAAGTTTGAATTGTGATAAATCACCTCCGACGACCAATGATGGATTAGCTACCGCGCAAAAAACTGCGAAACAAATGATCGATCCGCCGAAAGGATTCTGTTGCGTGAACGCGAGGTGGTTGGAACATTTCTTATCATTTCCCATCGGTGAGGCTTCTCCATTTGTCGATTGGAATTCATGCGACACTCGAGCGTCACGAAGCAAAAAGTTTCGTTCGTGAATGGGGTTTACTATTGGCGGGACATCCAGCAACAGTGTCGAGTGTGTCAACGGCATTTTCGGAATGTGAAAGAGCGACGGACAGCAAATGAGAATGAACGAACGAAAATTATAGGAAAAAAAATCAAAAAGTATTTGCGGAAATGGAACGTGCATGGGATCGAGTAATCAGAGGAGGTTGGCTCGAGACGACTCTAAGGGCTGCAATCGCAACGTTGACGAGTGGAAACCGATGACAGGAGGGTCGGAAGAAGAACGTCCAAGCGGAAATGTCATGCAGAACGAGGGTCACCTCATTGGCATTGAACCCTCACACCCGCATCTGGTGGGAGGCGGGTCATCACCCAATGACCAAGTGTGACCTTTAAACTTTCCATTTTCGCTGAATCCATCGGCGAATTCCGTTTTGCGCGAATTCAAGAAAATCGCATTGCGGATTCACTTTGAGGATTGCCGTCTCGCAACGTCGTCGCGTAAGTGTAATTCGGGTCAAAGAAAAATGATAAATTAACGCGTGCTGTGCAACGGAATTTGCATTCCGAAAGCCTTGAAGAAAGTGCCAAGCGAACGATTGATGGCCGAAACAGTCAAAGATTTGGGACAATTCTTCGGCAACGAACAGCCAACCGAGCAACTTTTTTGCCATCCAAGTCATTCACACGACCGACGGTTGTTCGAGAAGAGCAGTTTGTTTTTCTTGTGACGACGGTGGGCTCATCGGGTTTGTCCTCAGGGACGGAATATTGAGACGCACTTCATGCAGCCCAGAGGCATGGACCAAATATCGAACCAAAATGACATTCTTGTGTTGCGATCGTCCGACGGGTTTATCTCAATGCTACTACTTACCGCCGCTGGAGATGAATGTGATAACTGAAATGGCAATAATAAACGCAACCAAAGTCAATCCGATGGCGATGCTTCGTTTGTAGCTCATTTTCGTGGGTCGTGGGGCGCAATTTATTTCACTCAACCAAATTCACTAAATTGCGTTCACATTTTTCGCCTTTCGAACGAATCCATTCAACACACCACACGCACTCGCCCGTTCACTTGAAACAAGAATGTCCTGGCTGCACGCCGTTCAACCACCAACTGATTCGGCGAGAACATCTCCATGCGTTCTTATACAGCGGTGGATGCTGCCGTTTGGAGTCGTGTGTTTGGTGGGTGGAGAGCCACCGACCGGGCGGCAACAGAGATTCTTAAGTAATTGAAAGCGCATCATCGAGTGAGTTGTCAACATCGCCATGTGCTCAACGGGTAATTTTGGTAGACCGTCTTGACATATCGTTGACGGGGTGTTGTGCCAGAGAAATTGAAATTAACATCAACAAAGGCAATTACACAGCCGGGATTTGCCCGAAAAGCAATTCAAAGCTTTGGGCGTGCGATCGACACTTGGAATCGGCCGAGTGTAGCGCAGCGTCACATTCGAATGCCCTGATTAGAATGGCAGGCACGTTCTGCGGTTAGTGTGGCGAGGTGTTGGGGCGACGACGATATATTTCAGTGCGGTGCGGGTGCGTCTGACGGGGACATTGAATCGACGGCGAGTGAAAGTGAATGGCGGCATCGATGGTGTTTGATGGATTGACCGTGTAATGATCTCGGGCGGTGGGACCCAAGTGGAATTTCGCGGCCAAGGAATCGGTGGATTGGGGGTGAATCACTGTTTGGGGACAACGTGAATGGGCGCTTGGTCGTAAATTTGAGGATGCTTCACGAAACGGAAATACGCGGAGTTTAAACATTAATCTTCGGCGAGGCCTCTGAGGGCGAATAAAGGTGAATGAAAGCGGTTGTAAGCAATTTATGATCCAGAACTTCAGCAGTTTTGGGAGCTTCGCAATCAAATTGAGGCCTTTCCATTTTCACTTATGACTTTGCCGCTTCAATTCGTAACTGATTCGCATTCCAATCAAAAAAGCAGAAAAAAAGAAAACAAAAAGAAAAAATTGACTCAGTCACCTTTTGACAACCAGCTAAAACATAAATGTCAGTGAGTCCCGCCAGAGGGTAGCATTTCATTTTTGATGCGTGAGAAAAACAGATTGAGAGAGAGGGAGAGAATACAGTTTGTTTATTTTGTTTACGATTTGACATTTGTATCGAAGTTCACAGTTTATTGTTTGGGAAGTTCGATGAACGTTTGAAAATAAGGTGGCCTAATAAGATTCACCGAAAATGCTCGCTCTTCGTGAGAAAGAGCTAGCTGATAATCTGATTTTGGGAGAAGAAACCAAAGCGCTGCGTGATCTTGCGGCAAAATATGCCGAAGAACGAAAGTATTTCCAGAAGTGCTATCGCCTTGAGACAGCGAAGAATGAGGGGCTGCGCGGAAAAGTGACGAGGTTGAAAGGACGATTGCAGAAGCGGAAGCGACAAATCACTCGAATGCTGGATTTACTGCCAGAGCAGACGCGGCTTGATGTTCAAGAAGAGAATGAGGTGAATTCCAGTGGGGAGGATGAAATCGAAGGAGCTGACGGACAAGAGAATCAACCGATTGGTGGGATCTCGTGGGCAGTGTCCGTGCCACGTAGTCAACTGCAACAAATCAAACAGGAGCTATTGAATTCGAGCCAGATTAGACAAGGAATTTCATCGACAATCGATTGCCATCAACCCATGCTGGAACCGAAACAGGAAGGAATCGAAAAAGGGACGACACCTGATGCTGCTGTGGGGATTGATTGTGACTTGACTTCCGCGACACCGATGGCAAAACAGACTGACTCTCAAGCGCCAATAGTCCTAGTGGAACAATACGAATCTCAGCCCGTCCCTCCTGTTGCTGATCCACTTCCGGAGCCTCCTCGATTAAGCGAGTGTTTCGTGAAGCTGAATCGGGTATCCACCGGAGATCAAACGATTGTCCAATCGAAGGACCCTTACACATGCAGCGTATGTTTTCACACCTTTGCCCGAGCGAGCACCCTAATCGATCATCAACGAATTCACACCAACGCACGACCCTTCGAGTGCGCTCACTGCCCGCAAAAGTTTCGTCAAAAATCAACGCTACGTTTCCATATGACAACGCACTCCAAGCTGCGAACCTTCTCCTGTGATCGCTGCCCCAAATCATTCACACGACGCGAGAAACTCATCGAGCACCAGCGATTGCACACCGGAGATCGACCGTTTGGTTGCGACAAATGCAACTACGCGTGTGCCTCAGCATCGAATCTCTCAAAGCACAAATTAACGCACGGATTTGAGCATCGGTTCAAGTGCCTTGATTGCCACAAGACATTCTACCGCGCCGATCATCTACGGTCGCATCAGGCCACTCATTTGGCTGCTCGATCGTTTGTCTGCAACATCTGTCAGCGAGGTTTCGCTCGATTTGCCACCCTGCGACAGCATCAGAACTGCCACTCCAATAAGCGGGATTATCGCTGCGGTGAATGTCCGGCGACGTTCAGACAGGCCGCTTCACTATCGCGACACACACGTCATCTGCACACAATCAATGTTTGAAATTAAAAATGCGAATAAAAATGAAAATGTTTTCGATTTTTATAAATTGAAATTCAATGTGTCTTATTTTCGTCAATTTTTCAACAACGTTTAGCTGCGCACCCCAAAGGATCCCAGGTCAAAGTTCTGTACACGGTTGTAGCAATCGCTGGGAGTGATCCTTGCATCAATCACGAAGAGTCGATTCCGTTGCTGCGCGTTCGACAAGAATGTGTCGAAGTTAATGTAATTCTGCAAAGTCAAGTCATCGGAGGCGGTCAGTTGAAGGCATTGAACGGGATGGGGGATCAGTGAACTTACACTAGACATTTTGAAACTACCAAAAACGATGAGGCATTCACGAGCGCGCGTCAGCGCCACACTCATTGGTCCCGGGTCAGCAATGTGAGCAACGTGCTCGGGATCCGTCGCACAAATTACAATTATGTCCTTTTCGATGCCCCACAGAGACTCGAATGGGCAAACGGTGACGTCGTGGAGCTCAGGAGAATCTCTGGAATCGAAAAAAGCGTAAATATTGCACAAGCAAAGGACAGCCAATGAATTAACCTGAAATTATCTCGCAGGTTGTTCTCTTGCTGGGACTGTGGAGTGATGACGCCGTACGAATACATTTTTGGCGGGGCCAAACGGATCACTTGCCGCAGGAAATTCGTGACAAACTCCTCACCGTTGATGGCGGTTGATTCGACACTGAAGACGGTGTAAGGCTTCAGAGGGAAAAAGCTTGTCCCGTGCCTCGATTTCATGCTCCGTTGGTAGAAGAACGCGTTCGGCCACCGCATAATCTCCCAATGTATGCGGCATTGCGTCACCAGCTGATGAACGTCATCGTGGGCGTACGCCTCGTGCACCCGGGTGAACATCGAACGCATCGCGTTTCCAGCAACGTTCGCGGAGAATTTCGGTGTGAGCTGTGCATCGCCAACTAAAACCAGCGAAAGCGCGTGTTTCAGAATCGGAAGAATGGCCGCTTCTGAGCAAAGGGTCGCATCGTCTACGATTGCCACGGAAAATTTGATGTTTTTCAATCTGAAACGAGAGAATCGTAAGAATTCTGTGTTGGTGGTGATGAACGGACACTCTACCGAATTAAAGCGCCTGCATCGGTGAGATTGGCACACAAAACGATGGTTTCAGACAACGGTTTTTCGTCAAGTAAATTCGTGACTTGAATTGATCGAAGCTTTGATGAAACGTCATCGAAATGACCGAGTCGCAGCAGATCAAAGGCAAGTCCGGTGGCCGAGCGATACTTCAGCAATGATTCCGCAATCACGTTTAGGCTCTCGTTTGCGACGGAGCAAATTAGGATGCCATCGATTTTTGTTAAACGATCGGTCAACAATTTTCGAACGAGAGCCGAAATGACCGTTGTTTTTCCAGTGCCGGGGCCACCTTTAATTAATTCGATCGTTGGATGGCTGCAGCTCAAGGAAATCACACACTGCTGGAAAACGCTGTTCACCGCCGCAGTCTGTTCTCCGTTCAGCCACGTCGAAGTGCCATAATCGTCATTTGTGTCATTTGCCGTCAGCGGAAGTCTCATTGGGGAAAGTAGCTGAGACGTCAATCTGTACGAGCCGATTTCCAAAAGAGCCTCAAACTGTCGTAGCTGTGATTCGATGTTGAAAATTGGTCGGATAATCAGCTGACTCCCGAAATCGGACTGGTTGGACGTTTCGAACGTGACTGATAGCTGATCATTTCCTGCCAACAAATCATCATTCTTGAATTGCTTCAGTGCGTTTGGCAGGAAGGACTCACCATTTCCCACAAGCTTCACCTCTGAGATGTACGCGAGCAAGTGTCTGCTCCGAGAAATGCTAACAATTACGAAATCGTGTCGTTTTATTTTCGATTGTGCGTCCACTGAAACGAGTCGTGATGAGATTGAGGATTGGAGCAGCTTATTCGATCATTACCCTCGCAGTCGCATCGTCTGCCTTCGGTGGTGACCACCTTCGCCAAGATATATCCCTTTTGACTTGCCCTGTCTTTCTCCTGCCGATCAAAGTGATCATTCAGCGTAAGCCACAGTTCCGTCTGTAGTTGTTGCTCCAGCACTCTACGAAATGAAGCGAAACACAATCAAACCACTTTAAAGCAACTCGTTTGACGCATTCGCTCACCTTTGATATTCGGGCACGGATTCAAATGCCTGCTGCATTGTCTTCGTCGCAATAACTGGAGGAGAGTTGTTGACCAGGCTGCTTTTCTCCCAGCTGGTGATGTCTTCCAAGAAATCATGGAACGTACGCTGCTTCAATGAATTCCGCGCAAGCTGAGCACCATGATCCACCACTTCTTGGATAACTACCGGCATTTCGGGAGGGGACTCATCGCTGATTAATGGCATGGGCGACAAAGACGGCATGGACGGCATGGACGGCGTGGACGGCGTGGAAGGCATGGACGGGATAGACGGCATTGATGGCATTGGTGGGATGAATGGCATGGATGGCTCGGATGGCATAGACGGCATTGACGGCATGGGTGGGATGAATGGCACGGATGGCATGGATGGCGTGGAAGGCATGGACGGGATAGACGGCATTGATGGCATTGGTGGGATGAATGGCACGGATGGTATAGACGGCATTGACGTCATTATTGGGATGAATGGCATGGATGGCATGGATGGCTCGGATGGTATGGAGTCATCCAGGGCAACTGACAAAACAATAGTCTCATTTTCCTTCGGTGGCGACATGGTGGAAGTGGAACTGGTGCTGATGTCCATACCTTCAAGCGTCTCTTGGTTTTGTTCGTCTTCGCAGATTCTGATCACCTCCGAATATTTAATCCGCTCGAGTCGATAGACAAAGTCATTCGGACTGTCCGAATCAAACGATGTGCCACTCACGCCAAACCCAATCAAATCATTTTCGACGATCTCAGTCCTGTCGTGACTGATCAAAATGGCGTTGCGATATGTGCCATTTCTCGACTGGAAAAGAAGACATTCAAGTAGGCGAATCTCAATACAGCGGGCAGCACTTACATGATCGATCAAATTGACCGAGTCTCGAGTTGTATGCACAGTGCAATGCTTTCGACTCAAAATTGTCGATGGCAATTTGATGCATCGAATCCCCGACGACGATCCAATTTTGTTTTCGCCCAATTGCAATTGGCGACAAAACCGCTGGGCGATTCTAGACACACCAACCAAGATCCAAACTGGAGTCACTGCACAAGACACGAGAAACATTTAGCGAAATTGACGACAATTGATCGACGATTCACTCACCATCTTCCGAATTCTGGTTCGGTGTCAAACTCGTACTTTCCTCAGTATCCATTTCCGTTGATTTTCAAAACAAAACTGACAGACAAATCTTCGTTCGATGACACACGAAATCAAATGTACCGTTCGCTGCAAAGAGCACGTTGTTCTGTTTGTTAGTATTATATCGACACTGGCCAAAGAGAGGAAGTACAGTGAGTGACGTGGCACACACACACACATACAATAAACAAAACGCAGGCATTTATTATTTCGTAAACAAATTTTATTCGCAAACGATTTTCTGTTGACAACGCGGAATTAGGTCGTCGATAGAGTGGATTGAGCTGATGCTTAACTTGGTGGAGCAGCCTCTTCGGCAGCTGGTGCAGGTGCTTCTGCGGGTGGTGATCCTTCTGCAGCCGGCTCGGGAGTAGCAGGTTTCTCTTCAGTTGCGGGAGTTGCGGGAGTTGCCTCTGCAGGCTTTTCTTCAGACTTCTGCGCTGGTTTAGCTGCGTCTTTAGCGTCCTTGTGGTCGGGGCATCTTTTCATCGATTTAAGGCTGTCATTTTGGAATTTCACATTGCCTTTTTTGTCATGGCAATTAGCGAGACTGCCATCGCAGTTATGAACTGATGAGATTGCAATCCATTGGCCTTTCGATTCATCGCAACCGGGTTCTGTGTAAATTCTCACGCAAGGCAAAGATGTCAACAATGAGCTGGTTTGAACGTTGTCTCCATCGATTTCGACACAGTTCTCATCGGGTAGAGCGATTAATGCGAGCGGTTGCTTGTATGAAACGTCCTTGTAAAGCTGAACGAAGGCATTATCTTCGCCCAAAATACTGCCGGCGGCCTGCAATTGAACACATTAAGAGCTGTCCAATCGATCGCGGACCAGTGACTCACTTGAAGCAGCGTAACGGCAAGCAGAATCTTTGAAATGGACTTCATGACTGTCACTCGACTCCTCGGAATTGAATATGATCGACCAAGTCATTCGCTCGGAAATTTATACGAGATTGGCGAGTCTGTTTTTGACATTCTGTGCATTCTTCCATGCGGAATTTTCCGTTTGTCGTCGACGCATTTGCGAAACACACATTCGAGTCAACATTGATGGAGGCCACATTCGAAGAACTGTTTGTGAAATGGAAATTCTCGAGATTGTTGTGTGATGAGCGTGTGGACGCAGGGAAACGAAATGGAATTGTGTTGGGACAACGCAAATAGACTTTATTCGAAACAAGTGAGTAAATTTAATTATTTAAAAAAAAACTAATCTAAAGAAAATAACAAAAATTAGAGAATATAAATTTGATCGCAAAAAAAATGGAAGGATTTTCATCTGGAACTAGCGAGGAAGTCTTGACAGAGCATCTCTCCTCGAGATCTGGCACAAACTTTCACCTTTGGCATGGCAATCGGCCTCTTGTTTTTGTCCCCATCATCGGTGATGGTCGCCTTTGACATTTCGGCCAGATCGGCCAACCGTTTACTCCGAAGTTCTCGATCGAACGATTCACCCGCAACGGCAACTGGCTGAGCTATTTCAGGGCCGCGTGGTTTTCGTCCACGAATCAACGGCATCGCCTCGACTACTGTGACCTGCTTTGGCTTCTTGGCTTCGATTGACCGCTTAACCCTCTCCGCAACTTCGACTGCATGTTCATCCATCAGTTCATCAATGTTTTCTGCCGTCTCGTTTTCGCTCTCTGAGTCCGTTATCACAACGATTTCATTGTCGTCCTCCATCAGCGGAATTGTCTCGACCTCGTCAATCAACTGTAGTTTATAAACGAAAGCCTGGTCGTTGTCATCGAACGTGTCCGTATTGACTCCTAGTCCGATAAAGTCGCCGTGCTTCAACTCTAATCGCTCTTTCACGAACCGCCGTCCATTCACGTACGTTCCGTTGGACGACTAGAATGTCGTTGAATTTCGCATTAGAAAATCGCTTTTCAGGAAAAGGAAGACCTTACCGAATCGTTGAGAATGACCTTGTTATCATCGTTCACGAAAATATTGCAATGCTCTCGACTGCAAAGCACCGATGAAACTCGAATGGGAAATGCTCTTCGTTTGCCAATGCAGTTGTCACCGATGCGCAAACCGTGATTGTTCTTTCGGGCGATCTTTGAAGCACCCATCAGATACCATTTGGAGTATCGTGGGGCCATTTGCCATCCGATGGATTTCGGAGGAATTCAAATTCTTATCAATCACTTCCTCCTACACAACCAGAAATTTCCCGCGGTTTTTTGTTTGTTTGTTTTCGACTGCTCAACCGCCTCCAGAGACTAGATTTGTTTTATTTGACAGCTCACTTCCTTGACTGCATACCGATGCTGCAGCACCGATCTGTCAGCGATATTTTGAATTTTATTAAGTGTGGGATGATCGCAATAGCAATCCATACCCATGTGTTGGGTTATCTCGAGGGATAGCTCTCGTTCCTTCCTAGCCACCATTCCAGTTCATCGAAAAACTAAACGAGCTTGAATTCACTTAATATCATGTCCTTTTATTGTTAATTCTCTCATACATAGATTCAGTTGCGTGATTGATGGGATGAGTTATATGTTATTGTAATCGTTGCTTTCTCAACGTGCTGGCACCGTCAACATTCGACCGCATTGACATTCATTAAAAATAATAAATTTTGCAAAATAATTTAAATGAGTTCGTTTCAATGTTATTGATCATGGCGCGTTGGCCACGCTAAATATGAATTCAACAAAAATCGGTTCTCAAATTTTGAACCGAAACAAATAGTTCATGGATCTCTCTTCGATCGGATGGCGATGCATATCTACTGTTTCATATACATGTCGATTTCGTTGTCCAGGCCCGACTTTGAGCTCACCATATACTGGTCCAGTTCCTTGTCCAATTCCTCCTTGGTCTTGCTGCCCTGCTGCTGGCCTGTGTCGTGGATTATGTTTGTGATGAGAATACTTCTTGAAACACCGGCGAAATATGGGCACTCACCTGGACGACCTCTTCCGCGGCTTCGTGATCGTGTCCGACGTCCTCTGTTGGCATTTTGATTGGCATTATTGTTGACACGACTGCGAGAACGGGAACGATTGACCGGTTGTTGGATTCTGGATGAAGAGAAATGGTTAGCGAGTGGAAGCGAAAAGGTCCGACCCCGAGAAACTGAAAACGCCCGATCGGTGCCTGGGATAACCCTCGATGATCGTATAGATTGCCATCGATGTGCTCCTACCTGGTGCGAGATCTTCCGCGGCGTTGCGTTTCTCCTTTGACTGGTCGTCCTCCGTTTCGTATATTCAAATTCCGCCGTTTCACGATGCGTCCACGCTGCACTGGCTGTCCTCTGCCTGCGGCTACAGCTAACCGTTGATTAACTGAATTGCGGCGAGCCTGTGATTGGCTGCGTTGCACTACACGCTTGCGGCTTCCTTGGTTGGCATTGGCATTGTTTTGAGCACGAGGCCGGCTATTCGATCGTTGACCCAATCGATCCTGGGCACTGACTCTTTGCCGTGATCGAGATCTTGATCGGGCTCTTCCATTTAATTGTGTTTGAGAATTGGTTCTGCGCAGGTTCACTCGAGAATTGGCTCGGGAATTGGCTCGGGAATTAGCTCGGGGATTCACTCGTGCATTCACTCGTGAGTTCGCCTGTGCCTTCACTCGTGAGTTTGCCCGTGCGTTCACTCGTGAGTTTGCCCGTGCGTTCACTCGTGAGTTTGCCCGTGCATTCACACGTGAGTTTGCTCGTGCATTCACTCGTGAATTTGCCCGTGTATTCACTCGTGAATTCGCCCGTGGGATAACTCGTGAGTTCGCCCGTGAATTTGCTCGTCGTCGATTAGCCGGAACTCCATTTGCCGCAACAGCAGCGGCAGCACCAGCTCCATTCAGGCGCTGCTTTGAAAGTGATCGCTTCAATGGGCGTCTTTGACCCAAACGGTCACTAATCGAATTCGACCGTTTCACTTTGCGTCCATTCGGAATGGCATCCGCTTTCATGCTGCATCGGGCAACATAGCCGGTGATGAAAGGAGGAAAGACCGAAAATTTGAATTAGAATCTGAGAATGTGAAAGGTCTGCTTGGCGATGGGTCGACAGGCGGGCGACACCACTGAAGAGGCTCAACATCGATCTGACGGAGCTGCCACAGGCACTGATGCTCATCCAATAGCAACCAGTCCGGGCTGTGTGTTCCAATGACGCTCCTGCGTCCACCAACCCGTCCATATCGACCGACACCGCCACCGATCTCAGCGCGCTCTTTGCGTCGTTTCAACTCATTTTCATTGTCAAAAATGCTGTTTTTTTTTTCAAGTTGCTTACGTTGCGACACGACGTAGACGTCTGCGTTGTTGTAGCTGCGTGGCTCTGGCACCACCAACGATGGTTGTCAAACGTCGTTTGGCACCGCCAATCGATGTATTTAAGCTCTTCTGCAAACGAATTTGAAAAGAAATTTGTTGATTTCGTGATTTTTTGATTTTACGGCTGATTTCTGAGCGTTTGATTTGTGGTTAATCGGTCAGCAGCGACGTTGCATTCAATGCGGCATCGACGCATTAGTCGTTCAGTCCGTGTATTCGATCGTTCATAAGGCAACGGGTAGTTGTTGGAAATTGGAAACCTACTCGTTTCAGCTTCAGCGCCAATCGTAGTTTGTGTCTTTGGTCCAATTGCGCCAGCAATTTACGATTCCGAACGGTTGTTGGCGGTGGTGCCGCACTCAATTGTGGGCCACGAGCCCGAGATCGTGATCGTGAACGGGATCGAGCTTGCCTCTGGACAGCACCACCCACAGACTGCATAATTGTGAAGCGATCGTTCAACGACAAAGTGGTTGAACTGTTGTGGTGGATGCGATTGATCGACTGCATCTTTGCCGTTCGCTTTAAAATTCACTGTTTTTCGTCCGAAATGCTAACTCTGTTCTGGTTCAACTTGTTTGACTTGTGTGGGCTGCGATCTACCCGGGACACTGCTCTGCGTTGCACTGACTGAAATGAAACAATGACGTTGAATGTAAATGCAGTGGATTGACGCGACTCATCGTCTGGCTGTCGCAATTGCCACCAGCTGCCAAAACAATCGACGCAAATGCCCTTCGGTGAAATGCAAACAATTCTGCGAAAGCACTCGCTGACATTTCATTTGAACGAAAGGCGATGTTGAAATTCGCCCTGTTGCCGTCATCATCATGACCTCCGCGAATGTCGTCCAAAAACACTGATGCATCGGCCGCAGCCGCATTTATGTAATCCAGCACCAACATTGAGACATCCCGATGGCGGTCGCCATTTTTTTTTTTTTGATCTTACGCATCAACGATTGCATTCACAACAATCGCCGATGCACCATTGGATGTCTTCCTCGAGATTTGCTTGGGCCAGCGCTACACAAAAAAACACCGAAATGTACTCACCTTGGCGATAAATTTTTCTTGGAAACTGCAAAATGTCGGTCGCCGATGTCGAAACTGTGAACGACTCGCTGGTTGTTGTGTGTTTGTTCCTCGATATGGCAAATCGATGTGTTGACTGCGATGTTGAAATTGAGTGATCTCTCTCTCTCTCTCTCTCTTCGTCGAAACCAAACCACCTTCACGCCAATCGACTACTTCAACGCCATTTTTCCAGAGGGCACTTCGATTCGTAACGTTGACATTTCGCCTCTCGACCATCAACAAATTGACAAAAATGCACATTTAGAGTTCCCGGAGTTGAGCATTTCGGTTTTGAATGAACCTCTCGACCGTGACGGCAATGAACATTACATTGAACGAGCGACGATAAGCGGCAATCAAAATGACGAATCGCGTTCCGGACTTGATTATTTGGTGAGTTGACAATCCCAGCTTGAACTTTGCATCGATTCTAACACTCCGGAATTTCAGCTTCATATTGATTGGATCCCTCGGAACGGTGTTTATCGTTTCGAATTCGTTGCACGAATTCTTTGGCGGTGACAATCCATCAAATTCGCAAAGTCTCGCACAACTCATCGACCAGCATGCCATCGAGTACGGGTGGATGCTCAAGTTCGTCGTCAACAGTTTTGGATACGCATGCATTTTCGTTCCGGGACTGATCATCTACCACTACGTTCACAAAGTCAAGTACTTGGAGCGATCAGGTGAGTGGCTTCAGCTGGCTTCATTCACGACATTACTCATGATCGTCTCGTGCAGGAAATCGCAATGGATTCATCCCGGCTTCGGTGCGTGCGTGCTTCAGTGGACGTTTTCCTGATCTCCTCGAACGACCGGATGCGGCTCCCGGAACTCGGCCCACGTCGAAAGGCTTCGGAATGATGCTCTACTGTTTTCTCGGTCTGATGGTGTCCTACCTCACATGGGGTCTGTTGCAGGAAAAGATCATGACGCAGCACTACGAGACCATCGATGCTGACGGAACCAAGCACACAGCCCAATTCCGTGATTCTCAGTTCCTTGTCTTTGTGAATCGGACTTTAGCTTTCCTAATTGCCTTCGCGTATTTGGCTGTGAAACGTCAGAACCGTCATCGAGCGCCGATGTACAAATACTCATTTGCCAGCTTCTCCAACATAATGTCGGCGTGGTTCCAGTACGAAGCATTGAAATTCGTTAATTTCCCAACGCAAGTTCTGGCCAAGTCGTGCAAGGTGATCCCAACGATGCTGATGGGCAAAATCGTGTCACGCGCCAAATACGAGTCGTTTGAGTATGCGACTGCGATGCTGATCTCCGTCGGAATGATGTTCTTCTTGTTGGGCAGCGGTGCCGGTGCGCCAATGCACCCATCCTCGACCATCACCTCGCTGACTGGTGTACTGCTGCTTGTGCTCTACATGGTTTTCGATAGTTTTACCTCCAATTGGCAAGGTGATCTCTTCAAGACTTATGGCGTGACGCAAGCCCAGATGATGTGCGGTGTTAATTTGTTCAGCACGATGTTTACCGGGGTGTCGATCACCATGCAAGGTGGCTTCGTCGATTCCATCATGTTCGCGTCGACGGTAGTATGCGTCAGTTCAACGCTTGCAATCGAAACTCACCGTCGCTCTCATTTCAGCATCCAAAGTTCATTGTGGATGTCATCGTGCTGTCAATCAGTTCGACTGTGGGCCAGCTCTTCATCTACAAGACGATTCATCATTTCGGTCCAGTCGTTTTCGTCATTATTTCAACGTTGCGACAGGTGAGTTCCCGTTGACCCGAATTCGATTCCACGTGACTTTAGCACGTTTGATTGATCACGCGTGCCTCACCCCTCCCCGCGAAACACACGATCTAATTGATGAAACGGTTCCGCCAATTTCCCACCGTCGAACGCATTCAGTCGGTTCGAAGTGCAATTATCCATCGGATGAACGCCAAAAAACCATTTGCTGCTTCGCCAATCCGCATTCGAACGTCGTCGTTGTTGCCGTTGACGTCGTCGTCTTTGTTGATTTGTTTGACAACCCGCGCCCGTCGATTGGAAAAACAAACAAACCGACAAATTTGTGTGTTGAGTGCGTTGACGGTAATTTGATATTTGCCCGAGCGAGAGAGAGAGAGTGTCAAGAACTCATTGCCGATAAGCAAAGGTGAACAGGCTTATCACTCACGGCTTAACCGATGATCGATCGTATCGTAACGACGGCCGGTTTTTCAGTTGAATTCCGTGAGTCAATCAGTTCGCATCGATTTTCGTCGGCTCTGTGTGTTTTTTGTTGTGTTTTTTTTTTGCTTTGGTTAAAAATACAATTCCCGAAAAGGTGTTTGTTGCGCTGCGTCATCGCGGTGCGGTTCGTGCGTTTACGATTTTACAATTTTGCTGGTTGATTGCGTATTGAGTGCGCGATAAAAAAAGAAACAAAAGTTCGAAAGCGGACCAAAGAATGTCCGAACGTTTTAAAGTGACGAAGACGCCTGAAGAAGTGGCGGAGCCTCCAAAATTTCCGGAGGATGAGGAAGTGGCAGAGCCTCTCAAAGTTCCGGAGGATGAGGAAGCGGCGCCAGAGGACCGATTGTTGCCTGAGAAGGAAGCAGCCAAGCCAAAGAAGGTGGACGATGATGAAGAGAGAGCCATCACCAACACTGGAATGTCTAACCAATACGAGAACCTGTATTTGTACTCGGAGGACGTGGAGCATCCAACAGTGTCATCTTTCATCTCGAAACTGGCCAACTACTCACCAGCCATTCCCGTGGCAACCGATCCCGACGCCAAAGCACCAAAGGCCGCTCAAATGGGCACATTCATGGGTGTGTTCTTGCCGTGCATTCAAAACATCTTCGGTGTCATCCTGTTCATTCGATTGACTTGGGTCGTGGGCACGGCCGGAGCGATTTGCGGCTTTCTCATCGTTCTAACGTGTTGCTGTGTGACACTGTTGACCGCCATTTCGATGTCAGCCATCGCAACGAATGGAGTGGTGCCCGCTGGTGGAAGCTACTTCATGATTTCCCGGTCACTGGGGCCAGAATTCGGTGGAGCTGTTGGACTGCTCTTCTACACGGCAACCACGATGGCCGCTGCAATGTACACAGTCGGTGCCGTCGAGATTCTTCTCACTTACATGGCACCGTGGCTGCGCATCTTCAACGATCCTACAGACGATAGTGCCATGCACAATAACTTCCGTCTCTTCGGCACAGCGTTGCTGTGCATTTTGGGCACGATCGTTTTTGTCGGCGTGAAATTCGTTAATAAGTTTGCTGCTGTGGCATTGACGTGCGTCATCCTGTCCATTGTGGCCGTATACGCTGGCGTGTTCGTGAATATTAACGGCAACGATCAACTGCAGATGTGCGTGCTGGGACAGCGGCTGCTAAAACAGATGGCATCTGGTGAATGTAACAAGACCGAGGACGGTGCGTTGTGGAAAATTTTCTGCAATGAGACAACCCGCCGGTGCAACCCCTATTTCGATGAAAACAACGTGACGCTGGTGAATGGCATCAAGGGTTTGGCGAGCGGAGTGTTTACGGACAATTTGGGTAGTTCATTCCTCGAACAACTTCAATTCATCGCCTACAGCGGCAATCGGTCAGACACGGACCGTGGCAATAGTCCGTCGTTCAATCAAATCTACGCGGACATAACGACGTCGTTCACGATTCTCATCGGCATTTTCTTTCCATCGGTGACGGGCATCATGGCCGGCTCGAATCGGTCGGGTGATTTGCGGGACGCCCAGAAGAGCATACCCATCGGAACGATTGGCGCCATCCTCACCACCAGCACCGTCTACTTATCGTGCGTTCTACTCTTCGCCGGAACCGTCGACAATCTACTGCTGCGAGACAAATTCGGTGCTTCAATTGGTGGCCGTTTGGTGGTTGCCAACATCGCTTGGCCCAACGAATGGGTCATTCTCATCGGATCGTTCCTCTCCACCCTCGGCGCTGGCTTGCAGAGTCTCACTGGAGCTCCACGTTTGCTGCAAGCCATCGCAAAGGATGACGTTATTCCTTTCTTGCGACCCTTCGCTGAGTCCTCTAGTCGCGGCGAACCGACTCGAGCACTCATCGTCACGCTGTTCATTTGCCAATGTGGCATCCTTTTGGGCAACGTTGACATCCTGGCGCCACTTCTATCGATGTTCTTCCTGATGTGCTATGGCTTTGTGAATCTCGCATGCGCCGTACAAACGCTCCTACGCACACCCAACTGGCGGCCACGCTTCCAATACTACCACTGGTCGCTTTCCCTGTTCGGACTGCTTCTCTGCGTGTGCATCATGTTCATGTCATCGTGGTTCATGTCGCTGATCGCTGTCACCATGGCGGTCGTCATTTACAAGTACATCGAATACCGAGGAGCAGAGAAGGAATGGGGTGACGGCATTCGAGGTATGACCTTGACAGCAGCTCGATACTCGCTGCTCCGACTGGAGGAAGGGCCACCTCACACGAAAAACTGGCGGCCACAAATTCTCATCCTTGCCAAGCCATCAGACGATTATCAGCCGAAATATCGAAAAATGATTTCGTTTGCGGCCCAGCTGAAGGCTGGAAAGGGATTGTCCATGTGTGTATCGGTGCTGCAAGGAGACTTTACACGAGCGGTGAATCGCGCGTCTGAACTGAAGTACAGCATTCGATGTGCGATGGATGAAGAACGCGTCAAGGGTTTCTGCGATGTCCTAGTAGCTCGTGACGTGGTCGATGGCATGTCCGCAGCTCTGCAAACCAGCGGTCTCGGCGGCATGAAACCAAACACTGTCATTCTGGGATGGCCGAATGAGTGGCGAAAACACGTACAGGACCGCACGTGGCGCAAATTCCTCGAAACGTGTCGCGTTGTGTCCGCCAGCCGGATGGCTTTGGTCATTCCGAAGGGTATCGACTGCTTCCCTGAATCAACAGAGAAAATCCGTGGCAACATCGACGTTTGGTGGATCGTCCACGACGGTGGTTTGTTGATGCTATTGCCCTTCTTGCTGAAGCAACATCGCACGTGGAAGAACTGCAAGATGCGCATCTTCACTGTCGCCCAAATGGAGGACAATTCCATTCAGATGAAGAAGGATCTGAAGACATTCCTCTACCATCTGCGCATCGAGGCCGACGTTGAAGTAGTGGAAATGGTCTCGGGTGACATCTCCGCGTACACTTACGAACGCACGCTGGTGATGGAGCAACGCAGTCAGATCCTGCGTGAATTGCGACTGAACAAGAAAGAGTCGCAAGGTGTTGTCCAGACCATCGTCGACTATCATCATCCGTCGGAGAAGAATCGCACAGCAACCAAGGTTCGATTCACCGATCCACCAGAAGAGACCGTGCCCAGTCGCAAGGTGTCTGTCGAAGAGCAATTCGAGACGATCGAAGAAGAGACAGAAACTCATTCCCAACCGGACGAGGCGAATGTACGACGCATGCACACCGCCGTCAAGTTGAACGATGTCATCGTAGGGAAGTCGCATGACGCCCAATTGGTCATCCTGAATCTGCCTGGTCCACCGAAATCCAACGATTTTGAACGGGAGAGCAACTACATGGAGTTCCTTGAGGTGCTCACCGAGGGGTTACCGCGTGTGTTGATGGTTCGCGGCAGTGGACGCGAAGTCATCACAATTTACTCGTAGACCTACATTGAACCTTTTCCGTAGACGACCAGTTGTACAAAATTAGTTTTTAAAAATAAAGAAAAATGTGGAAAAATCCATTCAAACGTGTTTGATTTCGAATACAATCGCAGATTATTATTCTGGATTGAAATTAACGACGAATGTTCTCTTTCTCCCTCAGGCGTGCTCCGTGCTGTTGTCGTGCATCGTCTACCAGCATCCAATCAGCTACACCGGCATCATCGGCATCTTAATTGTTTTCTTGGCCGTTTTTCTGCGAATCTACGGCGGTCAGCAGAAGCAAGCGCGACGTAAAGCAGAAGCGATCAAACCCCGATTGGGCGATTAGGCACAAACCAGGCGGCAAGAGGTTTCTTCGCCATGGCCTTCTTAGAACTTAGCTCATCTTTTTTTTACCATTTTCCAACTGCGTTATTTATTTATATCTTCTTTTATTGAATATGAGCAGGAATTGATGTTCGAATTAAGCGCACTCACCTTTTTAAGCTTACCAGAATCAGGTTTCACTCAAATCGCAACCCATCGATGTTTACGCTCGAAACAATGACCACCTCGCCCTGAGATGGTCCACCCCCAAAATAGCTTTCGGTCGAATCCGCACCAATGGACGACTTCACTTTTGTACGACCAACGTTTTTCGACGTTTTTAAACGAATTTTCATATTGCGGACATGTGTCGTCCGCGATGAACCAAAAAGGAGAATATATTTGTGCTTTTGATGTGATTTGTTCAAAATTGAAAATAAAAGCGAGTATTTCGAAAAATTAATTTGATTTTGTGGCTGCAATCTGGTTCAATTGAATCAGCATGTGGTCTGGTCCGGCTTGAAATTCTCCATCTCTCAAAAGAACCTCGACAGTTGAAGGCTCTCAAGCCATTCACTGAAGCCTTGAAGAATTTGTCAAAGAACTCATTTGAACGAAGTAGCTCCCTTGACGACGCCACCACACAGTCGCAAAGCAAGCATGGGCTCGATTCAGAAAATTAACTATTATTATTGCCACGACAAGGTTGACATTAATGTGCTGCTAAGAGCATTCCAATTTTCCAACTGCCATTCCACTCAACCGACTTCAGCCATCGGTTTGCAGGGTTTGTCGGTCGGTGGTTTGGGTGAGCTGTTCATTTAGTATTGAATTATTGCATCGAATGAACTTTCCAGTTTGAATTTTAATGAATAATTTACAACTTGACCTTTGGACTTTG
>JANSTV010059276.1:0-42341 GCA_027564135.1 Lestremia cinerea | reverse complement strand
TGAAGAGACACTAAGCATCCATCGCCGGGTGTTTCTTCACCTTGACCTTCCTGCAAGATCTTCTTCAGAACGCCTCCATCGCCAGACAAATCAATTTGGTCCGGGTCAACGATTCTGGTTGGTTCAGGAACTGTTTCAATATCGGCCATTTCGTTTTGCTTTAATTCAACTCTGCAAAAACAAAATCGTGTGAAATTCTTAAAAACATTCCCAGATCTCGATGAGGATGTGCGTTGTGATAAGTTTTTCTCGTGGAAAACCGCAACCGATAACGGCAATGACCCGCGTTTCCTGATCGCAGCAACCGAACAATCTCGAAAGAGAATTCACCCAAAAATACAAAAACCGAATATTCCCGAAAACTGACTGACTTTCCCATCGTCGCATTTCGCGAAAAGATTGATTTCCATAAAAAAGCGATTTATAATTGGATTTGCAACTCACCTTTCGTAAAATCAAAGCAACAACAACAAAAAATTGTAAAATTTATTCGCCGAATCGAAAGTGCACGCCGGAATAGTCGCAACTTTATTCTGAAATGTCACAACAACAACACCGCTGTTTTATTCCGATTCAACGAGCTCGGTCCGTCGTATGGAAGCGCTGTACTAAATCGATGTTCTAATAAGTGTTTCAACAGTGGCGTCCGTTTGCGTTGCATCATCAACATATCAAATCGGAACCGAGCTATTCGTCCGTCGGTTCATTGCTATCACCACGCACGTGTCAAACCAATCGAAGCACATTGGAAATTCTCCATGCTCGCTGTTGAAGCTTTCGTCTTGTGGAGGGCCAGCCTCAGTCGAATAACTCGCTGAAACATGCGGCCACCACCAATCATAAAGGATATAAACAATGATCTGACCATATTCATATTTACGGAGCGTCACCACCAACACCAACCTAGTCAACCACTACCCCCATCCGACATCACAACCAAAACGAGCATAAATCGTTGTAATCGGTTGAAATTGGTTCAGTCTATTTTGAAGCATTCACCTTGCAACAGGTATCCCGTTGTGGGCTGTGGCGACTGTTTCTTGTGTATCCGTTCGCATCCGTTCTGATTCGTGCGCAACTGAGGGAATTTCGAGAGCGGTAAGATATTCCGTGATTTAATGAGAGTGCCATTATTTATGTTGAATGTCTTGATGTTGGAGATCTCGTGAATGATGGAGCAACTTCAGTTGCAGAGCGATTCCAGGCAAACAGGCTAGGAGCATTGATTAAACAGAACTGAGTCCAGCTGAAGCCATGATTTTCCTAATAAATTTCCTTTTTTCAAATAATTATGACAACGATGATGATGATGTTGCGAGCACAGGGAGCTCCATTAAGTGATTTGTTCCAATTGAGTGGATTTGTTGTGATGTGTTTTGCATGCCGTGCAAATAGCCCTCGTCATTTAAAAGATGGATCTCGTTATTTGTTCGCATTTTTGCCGATAAAACTGGAGAGAGAAACGGCACGGAAAAAAATGTGGAATATTTTCCCTTGAATGCTAATAATAGCCGTTTGAAAGCATTTCAATTTTTCGATTTGGCTGGGCATCGGGTGTTCGATGGTTTTTTTTCGGTCGTGCCGATTGGATGATGCGTTTTTTACTATTTGTGGTGCTCAATGGATGCTGGAGAATCGAATTTTTGAGCCCGGGCCGATTGAACACCGCTGGGGTACGTTCCTATCGGGATCTGCCCTCCTCATTTACACGCTCTCGGACGACCCTCTTCACTTGAGACAGCCTCTTGTCACATAATAAAGATAATTTTCATAATGCGAAGGTCATTCGACCTTGAATCGAAACCCATTTACCGATGAAGGATGCTTCATCGATATCATTTCCTAATCAATCTCCTGTCGCTAAAGCGTGAATCGCATTTGTGGTATCTGCAACATTCAAGCGAAACCAACAGGAATTCCGTCCGTGGCACTGAATTCATGGATTCGATTTTATGGAAATTGCATTAAGCGATAAGTCAGTTTTAATTAAATTCCCCCCATTCTATTGTGAACGCTTCGATAGGCAAGCAGCTAGGTGAGGGCTGTCGCCAAAGACGATGGCAGGCCCCATGTGCGGTCGAATTTGTGCATGTGTGTAAGAGCTACTATCAATTGAAACCAGTTTGCGTGTGCCAATTAGCCGAACAATAAGTTTACCATTCTTGCGAGCTTGGCGGATGGAAAATAACATTTGAAACTGGTACAACAATTCTATTTGTGTGTTATCGATGTCGGTTGGTCTCGCCCTTGAAAGTGGTTGCTTGGTCGTTTTGTTTGAAGATATTTTCTCGCGAAGAGAACCCTCAGCTGATCGATCACCGAGCGTTTATCACAGTCCGACCGTCATTTCAATTTCAATTTTCCTAATTGATGTCCCGTTTCCCAGCACGACAACAACAATGCCATTCGTTTTCGGGAAATGAAATTCAATCGACGAAATACCCTCAAAGACGGCACCGAAACACCGTCTGCTGGGTACATGGTATGCAAACTCACGCGCCATCCTCAATGCGGTACCGTCGACAGCGTTGCTTGTTTGCTTTTTCTCGCATATTTTCTTATCTTTATTTTCATTTTTCTTTTATTTTTTCATTCGAAGACAAAACTTCCAGGAAACCATCGATGAACAATATTTGTGTGGTCCCATTTTGATGCGCTCGCTCATTCCAGTTAATAATTATCCACTCTGCCTGCGGACTGTTTCGTTTCCGTGCTTCGACAGCAGAAGTTTTTCCGTTTTTTGTTGCTGTCGGAAAAAGTTTCGTCGAGCTTTGAAATTTAATTTCTGTCCCGAAACACACGAAAGATTTTCGGGCATTTTTTCACACAATCGTCAATTTTGTGTCGAATTTTTGAGCCGATTCATTTCGCCTGATTTGCTGGCATTAGCACGGGTTGGGTCGTGTGTTTGACGAACTCAACGGGGTTAATGGACCGAGAAACCATCGATACTTTCATTGTTGCATATTTTATACGCCCTTGAATTTAGCGTTGTTTCGGAGCGATTGTTTCGACCAGTTTGTCCAAGGCAGACAACACGATAATAATATTTGTGGCGAGGTAGGCTTTCACCGAGGTCGAAATTTTCCGGGACCTCGTAAATTCCATCAAGCAAAACCTTGGAAATGAGCTAGACCTGGATCGTTTCGGGTGAAGCCGATTTCACGGCGAGGCGGTATTTGTTTCAATAAAACAATTCGTTTGAAATGTCCTCGTCTTTCGCAGAATCATTTTCATTTCTCTCATTTCACTGTGTTTCCACATGGAAGCATTTGAAATTCCTTTTGAATAGAATTCAAATCAAATCAATAATCATGGATCAATCAGTTATGCAGAAAGAGAACTTTTGTGGTTGCGCTAATGAATAAGACGTTGAAATTGGTCTCGCGTGAGGGTTAGCGACACGACGCGGCTTGATCGTCCACAAAACGCGTCTATTGAAGCCGTTTTCTTCTCGCCCACAGAACAATAGCAGCGATGTCTACAAACGTCGATTATGATTATCTCTTCAAGTTTCTGGCGCTGGGCGACTCGAGCGTCGGCAAAACGAGCTTCTTGTACCAATACACGGACGGCCGGCACCAGTCCAAGTTCATCTCAACCGTGGGCATTGATTTCCGTGAGAAGCGAGTGGTTCGTTCGATTTGTCAGCAATCATTCCGTTCGACTCTTGATATCGTCCTCTCTTGCAGAATTTCAATTCAAATGGCCGGCATTACCGCTTGAATCTGCAGTTATGGGACACCAGTGGCCAGGAGCGGTATGTCCTCCATTGGATTGACAAGTCTTGTCAGCATCAACATTTGACAAATTTCTTGCAGGTTTCGCAGCTTGACCACAGCATTCTATCGCGATGCGATGGGATTTCTGTTGATCTTCGATTTGACCAGTGAGCGTTCCTTTTCGGACATTGCCTTCTGGATGGACCAATTAAAGGTGAAATTCCTCGCTTGAATTGCCTCTGGGTGCTCTAACTCAGCTCTTTCTAGACGCACGCCTACTGCGAGGACCCGGACATCGTATTGGTCGGCAACAAAAACGATTTAGGACATCTGCGCATCATCAGCGAGGCTCAGGCACGTGAATTGGCTGACAAATACAGAATGCCTTACATCGAAACCAGTGCAGCCACCGGGCACAATGTTCGGCGAGCGATTGACATGCTTCTGGAGAGAATCTTGATCAGGTCAGTGTCCACTACCTTAGCTCTTGGGCGAGATGTAACTCTCTTCATCGCTTTCAGAATGGAAGTGGCTGTCGATCGTTCTCTCTTCCCTGGTAGATGTGGATTCACCAAAAATGCCGATGAGAAAGACGCAAAGGGCATCATATTGAAAGACCGAAAACACTCCAATCACTGTTCATGTTGAAACTTTCAAATAAATTAATGTTTTCAAATGGAATTGCCTGTTTTGCTTGCATCGACCCATCCCACCGGCTGCGCTCCCAAGAATTGCGTCAGCGTCGCGACGAACTGTTGCAATGCTTGGCCGCATCCATCGATTCGAAATGGTGAGTTTCGCCAGCACAAACATACCTGATGAGTCAGCCCGCGATAGCGCTCACAATCAGATAAGATAACCAAAATATGCTTGATTTCGCGTAAGCCCAGGCGAATACACCTACCGTTCGTTACGTTTGCCGTACAATTGACAATGCGACATTATCAAGAAATTCAGCTGAATCCGCACACACAAATGAATGAGTAATCAACCATCAGACGAGATAAAAAAAACACAATACTCGAAATGGAATTCAGTATCGAGTCATTGTTCGTGTGGTGAATACGCGGCTGCATCGATTCGGTGGCTTCTCTTTTTCCGAAAATTTTATAAAAAGTGAACGTCATTTTAGCGGAGATCGACGCCCGGGAATGTTGTGGATTCGAGAGAATCTTGTTGACAAATAGCATTGAGCAAAAGTTTGCGGGTTATTCAAGCCACCTGCATGAATAATGAAGTGCCGTTTGGTTGCAACAGCTGTGCTTTGATGAAAATTCCAGAAAAAAAAGTCGTCCACGAAAACAATACAGAAATCATGGAAAATGCGACTACAACACAAATCAAATACGAGAAAACGTCGTGTTATTTTTGCAATGAATGGCTCGACAACGAAAGTTTCAAGGTAATTCGATAGAACCGCATCGTGTATGTTTGATTGTGTGGCGGTTTGATCGTGTGCGCGACTCTGCCTTGGGCTCGGGCATGGGGCTCGCTGTGTGTTAATCAGTTTTGTTTGTTTTGATTTTTGAATGAAAATGACTGGAATTAGTCATGGCGGATAATTCAGTACGTTTGAATGATTGTCGCGCGACCGTCGCTCATTAAAAATTGTCGTTCCGAAAGCGATCCACTTTTTCAATCTTGATCTTGATGAGAATATTTACGTTTTTAGTCGCACATTCAGCATTGCGGGCAAGTGCTGGAGAAGTGTCCGACAGGTTGTCTGGCTTACGTCGAACGTAAATCGATGGACGACCATTTGAAGTTGTGCCCAACGGCCGGGGACATAACGGATTCGAGACAGGAACTGAACGGTGGAGGCGAACAGGAGGGGAGGTCAGAGGAAGTTGAAGAGAAATTGTGTATTTTGGATCAAAATATAAACGCCCTACGAGCAGCACTGCACGAAGAGATAAGGCAGCGGCATCGACTCATCACTGACGTTGGTGAATTGCGAAAACAAAATCAAACGGCCAGTGAGTGGTCACTCAAAGTGAGCGATGTGTTGGCTGGCCTGAAAAAATGTCTCAGCGAGGAGACTCAGAGCAGATGCATCGACATTCGGAACTGTAAGGAGGACATAAATCAACTCATTTTCCAACATGAAGTAAGTCAACGGCTTCGTGTCGGTTATGTGCAATTTTTCATCCGGTTTTTCTGAAGGAAATCAAAGAGTGGCGACGAGAACTCCGGACTTTGTTGGATCACATACACACGCAGTTGCAGTTTCATGATTCCGTCCAAGAGAACATCGAGATCCTGTATGGGGATAATCGCATCTCGGTATCGAAGATAAAGCATCTCGAAGCGGCCATAGAATCAATCAAAAAGGAAGTTGACGGTCAAAAAACTGAGCAAGGCAAGAAATTGGATGCTTTGGAGGTGAGCCATCGAAGGGAGTCTTCGATACAATCTGACACCTCGTCAATCATCAGCGAGATTCGAAGCTCGAAAATATTTTCCTCGACTTCACCCACGAACGTTCCGAACAAACAGGCGAATTTGTCTCTTGAAGTGAGGCAGATGAAGAATATTGTGACGCAAACCGAGGAGAAATGCGACAAATTGGAGAAGGTTGTAGCCGAACTGAGGGAGGAAGTTGTGAGGAATCGACAGGAATTCTGCGATTTGGAGACGCATTTGGTTTACCAGAAGAAACTGATGGCGATCTGCAACATGAAGGGACACTTGATTTGGCGCATCGATAACTATTCGGCGAGGCTTCAGCAGGCGAGAGAGAACGAGGTCATTTTGAAGAGCCCGATATTCTGCAACGGACAATACGGCTACACACTTCGGGTAAGTGGATTTGCCCTTCGCGTCCAGTTGGTGTTCAATTCATCGTTCAATTCTTCAATTTCAGCTTGACGTTTCACTGAATGGCTTTGGCACGTGGAAAGGGCGTAACGTGTTGGCTTGTCTGACGGTCATCGCCGGCGAATGGGACTCTCTCCTTGTGTGGCCGTGCAAATTAGAAGCCGACATCCTTCTACGGGATCAGCCATCCGATTTGAGCGAAGTGAGTTTCGAGAGCGCATTTTGCAGGTGTCCTCGACTAATGTGCGATTCAATTTCAGGCCAGTGACATATCCAAGACCATCGCGGTGAAGAAACGCACCACTGCCTACGAGCAAAATCAGTACATTTTTCTTCCTCACAAGACGATCTCATCGAGAAACTACGTGAAAAACGATGCCATCATCTTCGATGTACGGGTCCATCCAGCGTTGACCAAATGAACCGATACGAGATTCCATTGTTGTTTTTTAATTTGATATTTATTAAAATAATTAATGTACATTTCATTTTGATAAATATTTGAGAAAATTGCTTGAAAGACAAAGAGTAACGTATCGCAGGGCGAAGAACTGGAACGATATGTCGGATAGACTTGAGAGAGAACACCACAAATTCGATGAAACGCTATTTGGGCTCCGAGCGGAACGATAAACCTGTCGCTAAAATATCTACAATATCACAGAGAGCTCAGCATGGAAATGATTTGAAGATCAAACGTACAACACCAATAAATCTAAGAAATGAAACAACAAATATTGAGATTCATTTGGCGATGACCGTCGTCCGCCAGGAGGTTTATTCCTGGAGACGCAAAACGGTCAGCCAAAGATGGCATCATAAATTCGAAATGATCGAAATGACAATATGGATATCAAATTGATATGCATCATTTTCGATGTGAGTGATTGAGGTGCAGCCTCGACTGCTCGATTCCTAATTGCAGAATGCGGGGTTTCAGATTAAAATTATGATTGAGATCAGCTCGCAGAAGCATTGCACTAGAATTGTCTTACGCGCCTAACAATTTCTTGACTGTGTATCCAGGTACCGAATAGAAGAAAAGCAACAACATGACAGCCAATCCGAAAATAATCAAGCCCTTTAGAATGGACCATTTGTAGTTGTGCCAGACGATGTATCGAATCGACTTCAGTGGGTTCAGGAACCACATGAAAGATGCATCTGGGCGGCTGAAACGAAAAGGCATTCGAATGAGATAATCGAAAATGTCGCATTAGTTGAAGCTTACTTTGGTTTCTCGAGAGCGTCCGGTTCATTGCGGCCAAACCCAGCTGGATTCTGCTCGGCCTCTTCTTTCGTCAACAAATGAATTTCTGCCTCAACTTTGCCCGTCAATTCCATCTCGTCATTTTCCTTTTTTATGAAAAATGGCCACCAGCCCCTCACCCGTTTCTGCTTGAAAATATTCACTGTGGGCACATTGTCCATTTTGAGCATGTCTAACGTGCACAGCTTCGAAGATTTGGCTCCGCGCGGAAAACGATTCAAGTTCATTGAAATCGCTCCGAGGAAGTCATCGGCGGAGAAGTGATCGGCATCCCAAACCTGGAGTTCGAGTCGAGCGGGAATTTTGACTTCAGTTTCGTCCCAACTGAAGAGCGATTCTCGGCGCGAAAGCACGATTCGCTCTTCAGCGGCCAGATAGTCGAACGGGTAGATGAAGCGCCAGTTGAAATTGCCCTCCCCCGTTAACGAGCGATAGTGAATGTCCGTCGATTGATTGTCCTGCGGGCCTTTGAGCCATCTGGAAGAGAGAGAATGATGTGAAAAAGAAGGGTTTCGGTGTCGAGCAAGTGTTTCACGCACCCTTTTACGTAGATGTCAGACATTTTCTCGCCGGTAAAGAAGGCGTCGTCCTCCAGCACGACATCGTCCGTGTTCCAAATAACAACACGCAATTCATAAGACTTTGGTTTGCGGGCTGCGATATCGACTGCAGGCCCTGGCAGTGGCATGTCCATTGGGAACATGTCCACCCACATTTCTAGCTTGCCTTGTTCGATGCCAGCCTTGTCTGGGTTATAGATGGGCCGGGATTCGATGTGCTCCGGAACAATCTTCGAAGAAAAAGAAAACCCCAATGAAAAATTCTTTCAAAAACCAAAATTTCTTGAAGGGTCACCTTGCATCCAACCCTTGGAATTTCCTGCCATCGATGAAGTACCGCCAACGCCAAGTGTTCATCGCGATTCTTGCAGGTGGTCGGTCCATTCCACGCAAGCACTTCTTCGTCGGAGAACGTCATGCAATAACGGCCAATGACAACGTGATCCTGGAAGTAATGCGGTGATTCCAGTTTGTTCTCTTTGCATAAACGTTGCAGGATCTGCGTGGGTTTCATGGGGTCTCTCCAACGGTTGTACCCATAACTGAGAAAATACGAATTAATGAGAACTGCCATTGTCCACCATCTTATTCGTTGCTTACTCTTCATATTTGTACGAGAGTCCGCAAGTGGCCCGATGCTTGCTGTAAAAACGATTCTCCAAGTCGATTTTCGTTTCACCGATGAGGTCATCCGAACCGACCAGATCCCAATCGAGCACTTGAATCGTCAGCATCGAGTCCTGCGGGAAGGTCGCTTCGATTTCGAAACATTTCCCGAAAACAGGATTCAGTTGCTTGCTAATGTAGTTCTCCTTGTCAGACACTCGCTTGCCTCCCAAATGAAGTACGACATATGGATCGGCCTTGCCGTTCAAGTCCATGGGATGCAAATCGGTGGCTTTAACGATGTAGACGCGGACAAGCACGTGGATGGGATCGTTTGTGGGGAGTGTCGGAGCGAAAGCAGGTTCCATCCCCTTCTGATTCGGCAATTTGTAGACTTTTATGCCGCCTTTGAAGAATCCCACTGTGCGATTCTCATCCTCCATGGAATCGCCAGTCTTCTTGCCTCTGTACAACGGAAACGATAACAGCCACTCCTTGAAATTATTGTATTCCGGCTGGCTTTCCAACTCGCTGGGATAGATTTGGCACAGAGCGGTGTTTGACTTGGCCGTCTCTTCAGGTTTCTTCACGCGCTTCGGGCTAAGCTTTGCCACAATTTTTGAGCTTTTGATTGCCAGCTTAGATTTATCATCTTTCGACTGCAGAGCGATGGTCAGCCGGTTTCCGGGGATTTTGCTTTCCTCTATCAGTTTCTCGTAGGACCAAAAGTACTTCGTCCACCAGTCCTTGCTGTTCTCATCATCGCCTTCAATGTCGATGGTCTCTTCGCTGAGCAACGGTTTCTTCTTCTGTCCTTTTTTTGCAGTTCTGTAAAAATTTGAAAAGACATCAAAATGATCTGCTCAACCACAATTCGTGACGCAACTCACACTTTCGACACACAAGCAGCGCCGTAAAGAGTCAAATTCTCGCATGAAGACTTTCGCATTTTGTTCTGGTCGCCATTGGTGGTCGAGTTCAACGATGCATCGTCGTCCGCCTTCCGCGGGGCGGCCAGAATTATCTGACCGCCGATGGCCGGGTAGTTTTTCAGATCCTCCTTGAGGGGTGGGCGGTGAATATACTTGTGGATGGAGGTTATTTGGTGCGTTCCCACCAAGGTGTACCGACCGAATGACCTGCAGTCTACACACCGTATGGTAATTGGTGGTGCGTACATTTCCTCCACCGGCAACTCCAAGTCAAAGAACTTCAGCATATTTGGAAAGTTGGGATTCTTCCTTGCATTTTGAATGATGCTCGAGCTCAAAATCTTGCCCGAACATTCGACGTCAATACGAGGCTTATCCACTGACATGAAATGAATACGTTTCAAATCTCGAAGACCCCACATCAGCACTTCGATGCGGAATTTGGCCAAATTGGGTCGGACGTCACGTGGGACGGGCAGAATGCTGCATGGTGGCGGGAAGGCTTTCTCTGAAAGAAGTGAAGCGGGTTGATTGAAGGACTGGAGTCAAAGTTAAAAGAAAAAAGACTAACCGTTTTGGTATTCCTGAACAAATGGCTTCGGTTCGGTAAGTCTGGGAACGTTTTCCGATCCCAATTCAATCATTTCAAAAGCAGCCAGCAGTTCGCCTGCATTGTCCAATCCACGCGTTATCTCAAACCACTCCAATGTAGGAGTCACGTACGTGTTCTCCTTCAGCTTTATTCTTGGCTTGGCGATGGCTCGACCAATAAACTCGCTCTTGCCTACTTTGTCCTGATCGTAGATCTCAATGACGACGGTGGGAGGATCTTTCTTGATCTCATCCTTGGCGCCATACACTAAAACCTCGTCAAAAACCAAAAGCTCATCCCAAGTTGGGCTGAGCGTTTCTTCGATGACTTGCGTGGATTTTGAGAACTCTGTGACGTACACAATGGCATAGGGATCACTCAGTCCTGAGGCGTCTGAACCAATCAACGATCGAGCTTGGTAAATGTGAGCTCGAAGTTGAAAGATCTGGAAGAACATTTGGATCACAAATCGTCGTCAATGCCCACCACTCGTTAGACTCACGTGTTTTTCCAAGTAATGAATATTTGATGGTGCCATTGCCCCATTCCGATCAGCATTGCGAATCTCCTGAGACAACTCGTAGCCCTTCGGTAATCCATCGAGAAAATATTGCTTGTGTTTAATCACGCCAAGCCAGAAGAAGATTGTCAGCTTTGCCTGAACAGCCCATCCAGCGGGCACATTCGACTGCTTGCCCGGGAGCCTCAGAATAACTGTTTGGACTTTTCCACACAAAATACCAGATTCCTCGGCTGCTGTTGAAAACATCACTTCCCGCGCGGATATTCGATGGTAAGCGATTCTCTTTCCATTCGCAATCAGCCACACGAACACATCTGGCAGGGCGTGTTGAGGCTGAAACAAGAGAATGTCTCAATAGAATACCGTCCTCGCAAAAATTCTCAATTCATCAAACTCACATCCTCAACCATAAATCGAAGCTTCTGCAAATAACTTTGAGCAGTTTTGTAGCGTTCCTTCATTGAGCTTTTTGTAACGAGGGCCCTCAAGTTCCGAGCCATATTCCCAGTTGCCTCCTGAAAGAGAAACCCAGAAATGAGTCTTGACCTTGTGGTCGATTGGGAAGAGCCTACCATCTCCCTCTGGCACAGTTTCACTCGCTCCTTGTCAAGTTTCGTCTTCCCGCTGCCCGCTCCGCTCAAATTGTGTTTCGTGATTGTTACATAACCAATGCAACTCGAGGCCAACTCCTCCAAAACCATGCGGAGCTTAACCTGCGAATTACCAATGTCCATTTTCCATTACAAGAAAATTAATGAGAAAATATTGTTTTGCTCACCTCCGCCTTGGCATCTTCCTCCTCCATCAACGTGTTCGTTTCGGTTAATCCTTCTTCCTGCAAAATTCAATTGAATTAATTAACAACGAACATCAAATCAGATGAAATCATTGTTTATGCAAACGACGAGCCAAACGACTTCCTCGAACTGTGGTTACTGTCGACGGCAAAGTTCCAAGAACGAGGAGCCTAACGAAATATTTGCGGAGGCCAATGGCATGAATCTCTTGTCGATTCGGCATCACTACACAGAAAATTACATACTTCGCCTGAGATTTCGCAAATTTCCCAAACCGCAATAGAATTATGCTCAATCACAAGATGGAAAGCCACAACCACAACCGCATCATCGACCGTCGACCATCACCGCCAAAACCATTGATATTTGATCATTCAATTAATACTCGAGCGATTGCAAGACTCACCAATGCATCGGTTATTTTGGCAATCATATTGCTGTTGTACATGCGACGTCGCAGGTCCGGAAAAGGGCATCGCACATTCATGCATGGCTTGTAGTCCCAATATGGGAGATAGTAATTGTGCTTGTCGTGGGAAATTGGTTTGCAAGAGTTTGTTGTGCTGCAGAAAGAGGTCGTGTCGACTGTCTCCAATTCGCCTTCCTCGTTGAAATTGCTGCATTGGCTCTCGTTGTGTCCGTCGATGCTATTGCCAGCATTGCCAATGCTCAGCTCGAAATATACGGGCTTGTCGCTCAGCTTCTTTTCGATCATCGACGCTTCCATTATCGTCGAGAAAAGGAAATATTCTTCCGATTTGGAATAAGACGACTCGGAAATGGGGAACGTCGGCTCCAATTCAACTGCAATCACAATTCAATCGATCAATTTATTATTCGCTGCACTCGCATTTCATTTCGTTACCATTTTTCTCGGTCGTAATGTCGGCATTATCCGTTATTTCCGTTCTAATTGCGATTAATAATCGAGCCCTGGAATGAAATTTTCAGACTTTTAATTTTTCTTTTCCTTCTGCTTCTTTGCCGCCTTTCGTTTCCATTCAAAAAAATAACCATTTTTGCATTAATTTTCTCCGACTTTTAAAGGGACTCGAACCGTAGAGCGCCACCCATCATCCTCACGGCTCACCCAGCAAAGCTAATTAACGTTTACTGTGAGCTTTTCTCATTCCAAAGGGTGTCGCTTATCGTTGTTTATGGCTCGGTTCGAGGGCCCCAAAAAAAGTAGGGAAAAAACAAATTTCTGAACAAAAGCGGGCGAATAAGCAGATTTCATTATTCTCACTTAGCCGGAATGCTAGCTTCGAATTCTGACACAATGAAGCTATTTGAAAAGTTTTCTTTGTCAACAATGGCGGAAATATGAAATTCGAATGAATAGAAAATGGTAAAATGGGAAAATGGGAAAATGGCAAAATGGAAGAAAAACAGCTTTTGAATGTTGAATTGGCAACAAAAAAAAAGTTTCAAGTCGAAAGATCAAAACGACAGAAACTCGTTTGAGGCCACGTCCAACTGGAAATGTGCATTGAAATCGAAGCGATTTGGACCGTCATCCATAAATGATGCGATAAAAGCCCATTTCATTTCGAACGATGATTTAATGAAATGGCATGATTTATCTCTTACCGATAGCTGACGCCTTCGCCGAGGCCAGTATTCAAATTGGAATGCTGATCCAGTAAAGTGTAATCACGCGTCGACCCATACAAGTGGATGAACGATGGGCCGAATGTCGGCAGAAATCCCTTTTCTCCGTCGTTGGACATCTGTTTGAGATCAATGTAATGCGTGCCAATAATTGATGGCTTAACCGGATCGGCATCACGCAGTTGAATCTATGAATGGCATTCATGAAAGAAATATTCAATGAAATAGGAAATGGATTGTGATTTGGAGCTGCAACAGGTACCTTGATTCGTTGACAGAGCGGCGGAAACATTTCGGTGAAGACGAGCTCCTCGTTCCATATTGGATTATAGGAGTTCTTTTTGACACTCGTTTTACCCTGAAAATATCGATAATCCCATCAATGGACAATATGACTTGGGTCAGCAGCATTTGTTGACTGATGGTCTTACACTTAATCCGGCGAATGACACATGGACGTACGGACTGACCAAATCCTTGGATTCACCAGTAAACGCTCGCTTCATATTGGCCATTATCGATGAATTCATCCGGGGCAAGCCGTCACCACGGTAAATTTTTATGACGAATTTGGCTCGTTGTCGTTCGATAGGTACGCCGTCGGGCAACAGGAGATTACTGTGCGGGGGGAATGGAGTAGAATTTCATTCGAACTGCAACACTCGGTAACCATGCTCCAGCAAAGCGACTCATTGTCATCCGTCCCAAAAACCAGCCCTTGACCTCATTCATCCTTGACCGAATGCTCGACAATGTGCCGCTTCGCTCAGCAAGCTCGGTCATGTGCAGCACCCGAAAATACATACGCTTCGATGTCGTCGGGATCCTTTTCGGATTTCGGAGGAACCTTAACGGTGTCACCTTTCCCGATGATGCCGATGTCGCATTTTAAATAGCCCTTGGGACCGCTGATGAAGTCATCAGCGTCAGTCAGCAATGCCCATTTGTGGTAAAATTGATGGTCTGAAAATGGAAATTCATTTTAGAGAAATGCCATGGGATTTTCTGGTCGATCGAACGAAAGCCAAGCCAAATTGCATGGAAAAATACATTCTGGAGCGACAAAAAAGCAACCGCATTCAAATTCAAATGCAATCCAAACACAAATCCATAATTCAAACAGAAGCTGATGCAACATTACCCCGACTTGCACATGCTCTCGCTCATGAATATGCATTAAATTTACAGCTTTCGATTGCAATCCGCATGTTTGTGATGTGCAAATGATTTCCCGTCGAACAGATTTGATATCATTGTCGTCATGTTGGTTTTCCTTTCAATTTTCGATTGAGATTTGTTCGACGACTCAAAGGAAAATCAACACACGAAGTCATTCAAATGAAATCTGCTGATGATCGGGAGCAGGTCATGGTTGTTCTGGCGGTGAGGACCACATGCGGTTTAGCAACAGTGGAAAATAGTCATTTTCACGCGACAGTGTAGAGGAGGGAACATCAAGTGAGAATGAGCATGCAGAAATTAAAATGAAAACGCGTGGGATGCAAATGCCTGTTACCTTGCTGATGCCACACTGTGGCGACATCTAATTTGAATGAGCCCACCAATTTGTTTGGACGCAAAACACTCCGGCTTTGTAGAACCTTTGTGTGTGTCCACCCGTTAGTTGATTGTTTGTTCGAAGTGAGAAACGAAAGAGAATGCGATAGAATGGGAGAAAAATGACAAACACATTAATTACAGAAACACAATCGACAATGATTTAATTAACCTTAAACGGCAAATAGCAAACCTAAACAAAACCTCCCGGAATGACAGAGACTACGAACGGAAAAAGTACCGTTAGCGATTCAGACAATAACTACAAAAACGAAGACTCGGAATTGTTCGCTCACAACAGCTGTGATACACATTCAATAAACAAACAACGAAACAGCTCTGCGACTGAAACAAACAAACTACGATACATTGCAGCGGACGCAGCAAAAGCATCGCCATTTCGGAGGAATTATTAAAATGACAACAACAACAAATGTGGCGATGTCGCGTGACTAATGTTTCGTGAAAACATCAAGATGAATCGACAAGAAACTAACAGAGAGAGAAATAGAAAAATAGAGAGAGGCAAGAGAATGAGCTAGAGCCAAGTAATCACCGGGAGTGTCGTAGACTGTTTTGAGATCGATTTTGAAAGAGCCGACCACAGTGCCTGATCGCAGAAATTTCCGTGAATGAATCACCTAAAATGAAATCGGATGGAAAATTGGAGTTAGGCATTTTGTCGCCATGAGTCCCGTTTGCCGACTCGGAGCCATTCGGGCAAATCAAACTCATCTGCCAGCAACCAAAATGAATTGAAACATTGAGTTCACCCGAGATGCCAAACGAATCACTTGAAATATGTTCGTCGTTCACGTCGCTGATTTGCAAACATTTTGAATTTGCAAAAACGAGCTTTTCCAAAAGCAAGCCAATTCTGAATAATTGAATGCCACAGTAACAGTTGTTTGCCAACTTCAACTATTCGAAACCGTAACTATTTGCATCCGACAAAGTTTCTACTTCAGTTCAAAAATGTTCGGTGTAATCTTGGCATTTATAATTCATGGAATGTATGTTGGAGCAACAATGTGCCTTGTTAAGCCAATTGAAGTATGTCGAAGCCTGTTGGGAATATTGGATGATTTACTGTTCTGCTATGATAGCTTCTTTGAGCGCCCTCTCTTGTGCACCTCTTGCCGTCCCTTTTCTGTCGAATACGCTAAAATTTATTGTTCAAAGTGTTCCCTCAAGCATTTTCAAGGGAAAAATTTAATTAATCGAAACTTTCGGTCGGAATAGAAATCAATTTGGTGATTGGCATCCTCAAATCCCCGACAGTTGAGTCACAGAGCTAAATGCTTGGCGTGGCCTTGTGAAACTCATATCGAAATCGTCGAATCACATCCACTGAATCGCTACGTCTGCCGCTTAATCGCTACCAAATTTCAGGACAGCCAGTCGACCGTCCATTCAATGCAAAACTTACCGACAACGTGATGATTTTGTCAAAGAGCATCGCCGGCGCCATGTGAAAGTCAAAGACAAAATACTGGAAAGTGTAAAAGAGAGAAAAATCGAAATGAGCTACTCGTGTAAAGCTTTTTTCCGAAGCTAAATGCATTTGAATCGAGTCACAAACGAAAAGGCGACATTCAAAAGCGGCGGGCAAATACCTCGTTGTAATACGGACAATTGGTGCTCTCCTTGACGCTGGTGTACTTCTTCTGATCGCCAATTTGAATGCAAACCACTGGATCCATGTTCAAACCAGGTAACTGTCTCGCCTCGATGATGGTGACGCACACCTGAAAGTCCTGAGCCTTCAGATGATGATCGAACTTGGAGAGGGGCCTCAATCTGCAATCGAATTGAAACGCAGAATCACGTTTTATTCAGGTGTCTTGACTCTCCGATCGATTGCATTATTTTTCAAAGTTCACAGTCGGTAAATTCAACACGTCGTCTCGACGCGAATGTCTTCAACACCAAATTGAAATTTTATCTCGAAAACATTTTTCGAATTGCAGGTAAACATGCGATGCCACCGTGAAACATCGCATCGTCGAAATGCAATCGTTCGAATGACGTGCGACGCGATGATTGCATGCTATGCTATCGGTCGATGGCTTTGGCTACGGTGTTGTTGATTGTATGTGGATTATGGATGATTTTATCATCGCAATTGGATTGTGAGTGATGGCACAACCGTTGGCTTACTCGTGTTGATAAGGGATTTGAGCGAGAGAATCAGTCGGGTTTTAGCTTATCTCAGTTTATGTTTATGCTGAAGCTGTTTATGTAATGCTCCATTTGCGTGATTGAACTGCGACGACCACCAATCATACAATTCCTATGCGAATGGTCGCACAGGCCAACAGAAGTTCTCCTTCCTTCACTTACGACTCACCGGCTCGCCCACCTACAGTCCCTTAGCCGACACCCAACAAAATTATCCAAACACATTTCGGCTTCATATTTCATTAATGCGACTGGTCATATATTTGAATCGAGCCGAACACAATTAAAATGACCGAAACACATGTGCGATTCGCATCAAAGCTCATTTTTTATATTCATCCGGTTGTAATGATCACGTCAAAATCGACATTCCGGTGACCCATTGTGGGTGGCCGGCAGTTCGGGAAATGTCGCTGCCATTAAAAATGCTTTTCATTTCGCTTATAAATGCCTCGTTAGAGGCTGGCCGACTGATGCAAAGATCATCCGCAGATGGCCATTTTATTAAAGAACGAATAGCGCACGACACATTTTCCATCGATAAATCCACCACTCAAGCCCATTTGGCTATTCAAGCTAAACACTCATAATTCCATCATGCTTTCATCAGATTACCATTTGTGTACATCCGATTAGCAAGTGGTTTCTTTGCGAAATCAGAAAAGGCATTCCAGTCTTGTCGAGTGTCTCAAGTATCTCCTCTTGTTTGCTCTTCGTATTTAGCTCGACGTCATCGACATTGTTGTCGACAGATGAGATAAAATACTCCGTAATAATCTTCGATGAAATTTGACGTCTGAGAAATTGGTGGCGATGGCGAAAATGAGCTATAAAATCGAATGGTCGGGGGGTGTTTCTGAACTGAAGAAGGCGGCAGCGAAGTGATAAAGCCAATTAATCGAACATCCAGTTCAATTGTTCGCACGTCCTTGAATGCAAATGGGACGCGATTGGAGTTTGCTGAATGTTTGACGACAATTTCACGAAATCAGGTCGATTCTCGGTCAGTTCACTTAGAAATTACAGTTAATTAACAGCAAAAGTTGAAGCGCGTCAAATTGGGGCAATCATTTTCCGTTTTTGCGAGGCGGCAGCAATGCTCGCTGAACTTTTCGCCGAGATGCATCTTTGGTTCTTCTTTCCATTTTTCATTTTTCATTCACCATTTTGTGTGCTTTAACGAAATTATTTCCCAAACAAGTCTAATAGAAATGCCGAAGCATTAAAATCGACTGCGTATATTCTTTTCCATCGAAATATGATGCCATTCGCCGTCTCGCAGGACCGAGCCGTCCAAGTGGCTCATAGTTTTATGGTCTGACTGACGCCGTTCAACGTTAACGTTGACGATGTTTTTATTTGAATTTCAAGCCAATCGTGATGAAGCTCTCTGAAAGGAATTCAACAAGCATCCGCGTCAATCTCAAACTTACTTTTTATTCTTGCCGTCCGTTTGCTCTTCGTCCTCCTCTTCCTCGTCAACGTCGCTGGAATCCTCTGATTGATTGCTGCCCGTTTGCGATTGATTGTCCGTATTGTCGTTGTGGGATTCCTGAGCTGACGTTATGCCACCTTCAGTGTCGCTTATCAGAGACCTGTTTGACACAACAATACATTCAATTTCATGGTTTAATGATTCATTCAGTTTATCGGAATAATCGAATGAGAACGCGACCATTCTCCAGCGTAATGAACGACCATAAACGGCGTACGAATTGCCTTCGATTAAACCAAATTCAGTGGAAATAATTGACGATCATTTCAGTAGCCATAACCATAACTCGAGTTTACCTTCCTTCGTCTTCCGTGCTGCTGTCACGTGATGTTTGAGTTCGACGTCTGCTAAATTTCATGAACTGGCGCACCGCCTTCAGACTCACACGTTTCTCTGCTGGTGATTTACTGCTTTTTGCTTCTGCCTTTTCCTGCGAACCAAAATTTTATTCCGTCGATTAGCTCGTTGCTGAGACGTGACGATGGAACATTGCATTCGTCCCATGAGTGCAACTCAGCTCCTAAGTTGACTCCGGTGATGACAAGCACATCAAATTACGCTTCGTTTTCTCCCGTTGCCAGTCCCAGCGAGACCTGCGCCTCGCGCATTACCGAAGTGTAATTTAATGCGATCACCGTTTGATGTCGACAAACAATCAAATGAGGAAGTAAACAATCAAACAAACAAGAAGAAAAAACGCCATGTTTAAACGTGTATTATGAATTTTACCGCTATTGATTTTGTGTCATTTTTCATGTTATCGCCAGCACTTCCGCTGCGAGCAGCAGCACTCGTACTTTGATGTGACATGACACGGTTTAACAGACCCCGTCGTCGGCTCCGATGCTTTCGAGTTGAACTCTCGTTATCTGAAAGCGACACAGAATCAGCATAACCCTCCCGTTCAAATGCTCGACTACGACTTCAACTCCGGCCGAAATGCGAATAAAATTTGATAAACATTGTTCGCAAAACGAAAATACCAATTTGCATATTTTTCCAGGTGAATATATCACATGTTTGCCACGATGCGTGTATGTTTGCGTATGTGCATGTGTGTGTGCGTGTGTTTATGTGTGTTTTACCTTCCAGGGTTTTCTCCAAATTGGCAATATTCTGTTCAATGTCCAAAAGCATTTGTTGATCGTCGTCAATGCTGGGATTTTGCTGCTGAATCGAATTGACCAAATTCGATGGTTGAAAATTTCCCGCTTCATCGTCAGGCGACTGATAAATCAACTCAAACAGAATGGTAACCTGATTTGACACAAAGTAAAATCGTATTAATTCCGTGCAATGGGCCATGGTCATGGCGAGAGCACCCCACTGGGCATCATAAACGTTTCACGGCGTCATTTCTAATTAAAAGTCAGAAATGAGTGTGTGGTCGACGGTGCCGGAAAGACTTGCAGCTTTACGACCCCCAGTGGCTGCGTAGCGAGTTAATCTCATCAGCGTTTCGCAAATATTAACAGGCGGCTGTGATACTCACCTCAATCGGTTTGTTATTCAAATCCGTCAGTCTGTCTTCCACCCGCAATCGGCCCGCGTTGATAAGCCCTGCAAGCAAAACCAGGCATTTTGTGTCTCAAAATTGACGCATTCAAATCGATACGTTGAACGGGTGTTGTGCGGAAATGAACGAACACGAAAAAATGGAGTAATCCATCTGAGACAATAGGACTCAACTGGGACGCCATGACGAGTAAAGCAATCCCCGGGATGTCGATGGAAATGCGAAAATAAATTTGCCTACGGATAAAGCCGTGTTTCGCTTTTCCGCAAAGTTTATGCAATAAAAAGGTCCTCATCGTTTCATTACCCTTGAAAATCAGTCACCCAACTGCTCGTCTCGTTCAGCCAAGAGTACTCATAATACAAAACACAAAACACAATTTAATTCAGTGAAAAATGTTCGCTGCAACTCGCCCGTGTCGGTGCGTTGACATATTACCGTCACATCAAAGGATGACTCGGCAACTGTGCAGTGGCTGGATGGATGCAGGACGAATGGCTTATTTCAAACCAATGACTCCAACGTTCATTACGAATGCAAGCCGAATAGCATGGGACAGGTTACTCCATTCCCGAAAGCTAGACGAAATTTACGATGATTTCACAGGCCAAGATTTACTCGCATTAAAATGTTTTTTATGAGCTTGGCTCGTTGAAATGAACCGAGCATTTTCATCAAATATTTACAGCATCAATTCGTACTCGCTGAGCTTCATCCATTTCAGCGCAGATTTATTTATTCAGTCAGGATTTGTTTTCAACAGAACGGGATTTTTGCGATTCGGAGTTTTTATTCGTTTGCCATTCACTCAATCTGGTTGATGGTTATCGATTTTCAGGTTGACAACGAACTACAAGTAATTGCGGATTCTCGATGCATCCATCAAGTATCCGGAATTATGAGCCCAGCGGAGTGACAGCGGCAACGTGCTTGAACGTCACAAGGATTACATCGATCGCAGCCGGAAATGAGATTATATCCGGAATGCGATGGAATTGAATTTTGTTTGATGAATTGACAAATTCGGATGTGGATTTGCTGAGATGCTCGTGCCGGAATGAATCGAGTCGAGTTCAAGGTCTCGAACGAATCCACAAGAGATCTTTCATAACGTATATTTCCACCATTTCAATTATTAAAAGTAAATTCGATTGCTGCACGAGCTCGAACATCTTCCGAAAAGCTCTCAATTTGTGGGAAATGAATCGAAAAAGCCCCTCGGTCACGAGAAACAATCGTAGCGAAAGCCAGGCAAGCGGCCTAAATAAGCCATGCGTTTCAATTTGCCTCACTTTAATGTTATATTTAGACAGGGAAAATGTCATCTTTTCCGTTATCCTGGCCGTATACGACAGGTCTACTTGAAAGATCGTGCTCAACGACAACCATTTCCACACAATGGACGGTCCGAGCGCAGCACACCCATTGGCATTGAGCCGCACGGATGCTGACATCATTGCTGACCTACTGACCCTGTACCATGAGCGTCAGGTCACATCCGTGCAAAACATGCATGATGCCAACCGTCCCGCCACAAAACACCATTCGGACATGCGGTGGTTACATCGTCATCAGGCATTCACATAAAATATTTCACGAGTCGACACGACCGTTCCGCTTGGACGTTTGACGGTCCGACCATTGGCTCTTTCCAATTTGAATAATTGTTCTTTTTCGAGAAATTTGAATAAAAATGTTTTTTTTTGTGTGTTGCGGAAAATGAAATGTGTTGTTACTCGATGGTGTTCACAGGCAGCCAAACAGTAATGTCACATTGATTTGACGACCGAAAAATGTAAATTGCCCCGTCGGCTCGTCCCGTCAGTGTTCCACTGACGGCTGTACGTTTCGCTTTCGCAGATTCCGCAATTCACATAAATTTTAATTATCGTCGCTTCATGGAATCACATAAATTATTCGCAGAGAAATTAAATTGTGTTGGGGGCATTTTCTTTTGTCGGGCAGTACGCGACAGTACAAAGAAGACGGATGTGTTTTGATGAATTCACCTCTCGGGAGGCAACAACAATGTTTTCAACAATGTTTTTCTGAATAAATATTTGCATCCATTAATTATGTTTTGCCAGGACCGAGTTGCTTTGGGGACCAGTTTGGCGATCGAGGCGAAATTCCCGTTGCGGCTGCGGAAGGTCTGGGGATGAGGACAGCATTGATGGTTCAGGTGATGTCGCTCAAGCGAGAACGATTCAAAGTGCAGCCACTCAGCAGTCGACCAATTAGCCCGTTGATGAAACAAAGGACACCTTCAGACTGAACATTCTCAAGGACAAACCGAACGACAGTCCATAGCATTTCTTGAAGCAACAAACCAAACTTTCTGGTTCGAAAACTCTTGAGAGAACGCGCGATTCCGTTCGGGTTGAGCAATTGACGATGAACATGCAACATTCCAACCCGTTGACTGCTCGCCTAAAGTGAACGAAAGCCAAGTCATGTTTGTTATTTTGTCCCATTCCCTCCCACCTCTTCGAGTCACCCACACCGATGTGGAGCTCGTTCAATTTGTGTGTGTCTCAAAGAAGATGCCATGAAAATTCGCCAAGAGCTTTTTGTGGCATTTTCGAGAACAAAGTGTTATCATTTGAGTAATTGCCATTGGAAGACGTCACATCCAAGGGTGTTTGCCTTCGAACCGCGTTTGATAAACCGTTGTTACGGTTTATTGCCATTTCAGCCCGAAACTGCACAGAACAATCTCCTAATTGGGCTTCCAATTAGTCCCAATGCAGCAGAGAAATGCACGGCTCTTTGACGGAAATTCGGGAAAGTCGTTGACGAAACTTGCGAAACATCCAATGGATTTGTCTGAATTAGCTTTCAAGTCAGGTCGCGAGCGACATGACTTTTTGTGGGTTGACTACATTGACTACAATGCTCGGTAAACATGATGTGAATTGCATGTATATGACGACATTACGACGGATCGAAGATGAAAATGTTGTCATTTCGAAAACGAAAGCATCGCATGAAAGCGAAACCCTCGGGCGTGCGAATGTGCGGTTCGTGAACTGGCACAGCGAAACCAAAGTGATTCGAACGCAACAGTCGATTGGCATTCGGCCAATGAGGGATTGAGTCGAGACGAGTTCTTTCATTCGCAATGGAATCAACAAGTTTCTAGCTGGAAAATCGATGCCGTTTCACCACAGCAGCGGGATGAGCAGGCAACGTCGTCATCATCGTCACCGTCGTTGAATAATTGAGCAGAATTTGCCAGATTTCGTGTTACTTTAACGTCGCAGTCTCTCGAAATGCATTTCGAAATTGCGATGCTCACTTGAACGGGCCCCTGATTGACCGTTAGCGAACCGAGTGGATTTTTGAATGAAATGATTATTTACCTTCCATTAGCATAACATAACGTCCGACAATTTTGTTATTGCTGGATATTGTCCCTCGGGATGGACCTGCCCGGGATGTTGACGATGTGGCCAGTCCGGTTTTCAGTAGGATTTTTGTGGTCTGCGACCGTAGCTCAACAATGACATTCTCCTCGGGCGATGCTGAACGTGCCAACGGCCATATGAAGGACTGAAAATATACAATTTAGTTTTTATTCAACGTTTTCGTTTTGTCCGGTGCCATTCACCCGGGAAGAGGGGAAGGGATTGGGGGGAAGGGATGAAACATCTCGTTGGGTTAGCCGCGATTGGAGTTGGGTGAGGTGTTGGCGTTGTCAAGAGCCCATTCGCTTTATCTATTTTTGATTCGATCCAGCGGACAGCAGTGACCAGAAATGGAAAATGTGACGCAATAAATGGCACTGGCCCTTTTCTGGAGTGTTGGAACGCGCATGGGATTCAGCGACACCGCGGGGTGAACACATGTTCGAGCATTTCAAACAATTATTCAACTAATTGATTTATCCACACGGTCGCTTGCGGTCTACAGCAAAACTGTGTCCCATTGTGTGTCGTTCGGTCGGCATTGATTAAAGTGAATGATCGGAAAGCTTATGCATGAGGAATTCGTTTGGCAATTTGTGGCGAACGGGTGACATTTGTGGAATTGCCCCAACGATTGATGTTCACAATTAACTCATGCCATTCTCTTTCTCTCTCGAGCCGATAACCCACTTGATTTTGAAAATCGCTGGTGCGGCTTAATCGTCATTCACTTTGAATGATGCAATTTTCGAAACGTTTACTGGGTCAATGCTTAACCATTTTCCATTTTTCCTTTTCTGCTTGCATAAATTTTCATTGCGAGGCGACATTTTGCCTAAAGGGCTCGCATTTGAGCTTGCGACAGGTTGTGTGCATGCGACACGCCATCGCACTCGTGGCATTTCGTGGAATTTATTCGCTGGCTGGCATGTTAACGACTATGGACTTTTCCACTTCGATTCGGACGCCGGGATATTGTCCAGACCGATCAATGTCATTCCACTTACTTGATTTACTTCGAGTACATTAGACTTTGAGCCCAGCTCGTTGGTTGTGTGCGCAACACCTGAAACGAAAAACGGATTATTATTATGCGAGTTTTCGGGTTAGATTGCCGCCAAAATGAAATTAGAATGATGATTCGCTGATGTGATTTGATAATTGTCTGATAATCATTCACCAGACCGCGAGCTATAATTAGCATACTTTTGACTTGGATTCCAGTCAGCAGCTAATGGCCTTCGGCATGATTGTACTGAGACTGGGGAGTTGAAAAAATAAGCCGGACTGATTTTTATCGCCGTCATTAGCAATTGTAGAGTCATTAGTGGCCGTGTGAGGGAATAAAAGCATTGGTTTGGCTTCAGAAAAGTGCAGTTTGATTCCTGAAAGAAACAGAGAAGCTCCAAAAATGCACTTGTTGGTATTAACCGCAATGATTCTGTTGCCTGGAATTGATTCCGTACGAAGGCATCTCATCCAATCAATTCAAGACTTGAATCAACTGTTTTGTGTTTTTTTGTGCAGAAATATTTCACGTTTGTCGGCCGCCAGAGTGAATGCGAAGTCTACTCCGAGATGATCCACAATTTCACGTGCACTTTCAAGAAGGTGAACTGGACCGCGGCCTATTACTCGTTCGACGGATACACCGCGCCCGGACTTTCACTGAATAATCTATTTGTAAGTACGTTGGAGGCTAGTTAGGAGCGGCTATTCAATCGTTGAGTATTTGAAGATGCATGGTCAAATCTTCAAGAAAGCCAGCAATTTGGAATGGCGGACTTTCGGCTCAGAAAAATCCATATACGACATCTGTGGCTTCATGGATGGATCTTGGACGAATGCACTCTTTGCGATTATCGTCAAGGACTTCGCGGGCAAGCAGAATTTCATGCATCCCTGCCCATTCACGGTAAGCCGACAATGAAAGTTTATTCCGACTGGATGACGATGTGTCCAATTCGATTTCAGGGTCACATCTATCTCCGCAACTTTATATTTCATGAAATCCATGTACCGCTTGAGCTCATTCCTGAAGGAGAATATTATCACACATCACGTCTATTCTTGAAGAAAAATGGACGGCGAATTGACTTGCTCGGGGTGAAGATCTACATGGACGTTTTGTCGAAAGGAATTTATCGCTTTTAATCGTGAGAAAAATAAAGTTTCGTTTGGCAATCACAGCAAACACCCGTCGGCGATCGTCGCACCCAATTGATGTGATTGAATAATCCTTTTTTTATCTTCCTCGAACCCATCGACGAACACCTTATCAAGCATTCCGAAGCAAATCAAATTAAACCACCTTTCCGTTGATTCGAACTCGAGTCCACTCGTCGCATCGATTCGTCATTCGATTCGTGTCCATCACAGAGATAATCGCTCCAAGTCGATTGAGATGAATCGAAAACGAAATACCCTTCGGGCAAGCCAAGGAGTTGGGAAATTTAATTAAAAATATATATTTCGCAAAAGCCAACTGGGCCACTGGCAGCGCAAAGGAAAAGTTTCTGGGACGCCTTCCGCAGTGAGACATCGGCCCGTTCATTAATCATCTGCCAGTGGCTAGGTGGGTCGCTGCTGGATTCTTTGCGACCCGTCTTTGTTCGGCTAATTAATATTGCCGTAATCGGCATAAGCCATTGCGTTTGGTTGAAACTTTGAAACGGCTCGAAAACTTTGAGCGAAATGCCATTGAATGGTGCTCATCGTCGCCGATGGAAAATTTTGCGCCCAAAGTGATTGCTGGATCGAGGAGGTAACGAACTGCGACGCAATGACGAGTATTGTTTTCATCTCCAGACGAATGAATGGTCAACTGTTTGTGGCGGATGAGTGATCCGCATCTTGTTGTCTCGAAGAATGAGCTCAGTTGTTGTCACTGTCAAGAATGTGACTTTGAAATGTTTTTGTGTCACCGTTGCACGATTGACCCGGTTGTTTTTCGCCGAAAACCGTTCGTTATCTCCTCAACGCTTGACGAACAGGCCAGGCTTTGTTCCCGAACGTCGATTACGAATCGATAATTATCTGAATGATTCGAACGAAATTAAATATTCGGCAATTAAATTTGTTGTCAATTTTCATCGACGCAACGCTGGTAAAGTGGATGTTTTGATCGAATCAACGACTGGTGAATTGATTGATTGTTCTGCGAGAGAAATAATTCAGTTGTTTCGCGATCGATGATAAATGGCTGACTGTAAGTTGAATTGCGGTATATATACCGAGAGTGAACGCATCACCGGTACAGTTGCTTAGCGTTTAGCCACCAAACAAGAGAATATTTTAACAGTTCAATACAACTCAATTCGAAATGCGTTTCTTCTTGTTCGCTCTCGTCGGTGAGTACAAATTTTCAATTGAATCGAGAAGGCACTAATTTCCGTTTGATTTTCAGTTTGCCTCTTGGTGATCGCCAGTAAATGTGACCAGCCATTCGGTCCACCGCCAGGAAATTCAATTAATCCGGCTCCAGCTCCAGCTCCGGCTCCGGTTCCAGCTGCACAGCAGCTTATTTGCACCGAATCCACCTTATACAATCACAATGTTGGTGGGAACAAGGTGCAAACTCAAAATGGGGTGCGCTACAGCTTGATGACTCCCCAAGAATTGTCGACACGGCTGGACAAGGACGAACACAAAGTAGTCGATCCAAAATTGTGTGCCATGAATGGTGTTAGGAAGCTCCGTTAATGCATTCAACAGCCGTTGACTGCCAGCACTCGACCTGAGACGCCCAAGCGTACATCCATTTTTCGTAGAAACATTTGATAGCATTTGCAAGAATCTCAATAAAAAAAATACTTGGATTCGCATCCAATTGGAAAATCTTATTTGCAATTTCGCCGAAATCGTGAAAAATCCTCGAAAACTCTCGACATATTCGTAATGAATTGCTCGTTCGAATCTATCAATTATTAAATTCTGGAAAAGTCTCTGATTGAAAAGCTCTACCAGGAAAGCGGACGTAAGAAATATTACTTCAATTGCTTTATGAATCATAAAACAACTTTCGACGAAGCAGCATTTTGTGGGAATGATAAAGTGAGTGAAAGAAAAGAATGAAAAACGTTGAAGAGGCAACGGAAAAAGACTGGAAAATAAAATGGAATGAACTGAAATGAGGAAAGGACCTTCGAGCGGAACGACGTTCAAGGATAATTTTACTGTGTATTCATTGTGCGGCACATCCGAAATTAGTCGTTTCGGGGCAGCTGCGATAAAACATCAGACTGCTGGTGGTGGTGGTGATGGTGGATCACGTCGTTGAAGCGGAAATGGTTGGAGAATCGACGGTGTTTGCTGAGAATTACTCCCTGGCGTATGTCAAATATGCTTGATGCGAGGTCTGTGCCGTTACATCAGATCGTCCCGTATGCTACAATCCCTAACGATTAACGACTAAAGACCAACAGCAAATGAATATTCAAAGTGAACTCACCTCTGAACTCAACCCGTCCGATGAGATTGTTCTTCGGCTTCGGCAGCTGAAACTGATAAATCCGCACCGTCAGCGACATCCTCGTACTGCGTTTTCACTGTGTATTTCGACGCGAAAGCTTTCCAATTTCGTTCTTTTCGAATATTTGATTGTCAATTTGAATGATTTTCCACTAGTTTCCTTCACAGCACATTTTCGTGGGGAAATTTCTCGAAAATTTTTCCAGTCAAACACAAGAGGCGAATCATGTCAGTTCTCTCGATAATCATCGGATATTACTCACTGCATCGTTCAATTAAAACCGCAACAAATCCGAAAATAAAAAAATATTTTAATTAAAATCGATCCACTCCCGACCGGAACACCGCAGCGATACATTATTTTTGCGAGCATCCAAGCCAGCGCATTTTCCATGGTTTTATTTCGACGGAATGCAATTTACGACCATCAGAATTTTAAAAACAAAAGCACGTTCATAAATCTCGCCAGGATCATGTTCATAAAATCGAATATTAATTGGATCGCCATTAAACGTTCAGGATGCGAGTCCCCAGGACAGATTGAGCTCCGATGAAAATTTGATGCAAATGCGATCATTGTTATCAATAACCATAAAAAGCTTAAATGAAACGACTGCGGCCGCTTCAAAGCAACCCCCACGCCCTCGAGTAGTTTCCGGCTGTTCCGAAGCTCATTGAAATCGAAATTCCGTTGAAATGTTCGACAGTTCCGGAGGGCACTTGTTCAATCCATGAATCAATTGTACGGCTAATCATCACTGCCGCCTGAGGCATCATCGGCAACCTAAAACTCTTGTATAATGCGAAAGGGCAACAAAAGCTAGAAGCGAATTGACATGCGGAGGGTAGGTCGGTGCTAATTAAATTGTCGTCGCTCGATTTGGGAAACCTCCGATCCCCGGTGGGTGTATCGATGACGCGCATGATGCCGTTTCCAATCGATTCGCCCGACACAATAGAACGCATTTCCATCACAATCACTCATTCAACGATAACAAATGTCGCACGAGCTTCGCAGCAACGGCATTTTATTGACATTCATTTCGGGGGCGATTCGTTCAGTTCACCTCTCGCCTTCGTTTCGAATTACAAACGCACGTTTCATGCCCGACCATCCGAAAGCCATGACGATTTTTATTTACTTTTTCGAAATGAATATAATCATTGAAATGGTCTTTAACGACGGCCTATCGTCGCCTGCCTCCGCCATCCAATTTGTTGGCAAACAACACGAAATTGTTGCTCTGCTCTGCTCGCTTTCACCACGAACACGAATAATCGATGCGATTTCAGGTGTCATTCGATGTTGTGTTGCAGCTTTCGGTTTCGTTTGACAGCGATCGCTGACTAACGAGAAAACTTTTCAGATTAGTTTGCCAACAGTTTTCGATGTTTGCGATTGGAATTGATTGTATTGATTGATCATTGATGTTGTGAAAGCGAGAGGACGAGTCATCTGGAGCAGAAGTGATAAGGACCGTTCTGAAGTTTATTATTTTCCCATCGAACCAGCCACTCAACAGTCATTCGAGGGTCCACACGAAATCCTCATTCACGGAAGGTCAGAGGTCAATTTAAGAGTCGTCGGAAAATCCACGTTCGCCGAATGACACCTCGTCGACCAACCGTTTTGATATTCGATTGTCTCGAATGTTCGAATAAAAGCATCATTTTCGGTCGTTTAACCTTTGCCAATTCGGTGGACAGCGATTGAGAGAGCCATTCTCGCAGGTGGAAAACCTTTTTTCGGGACCACTTCTGTTGTTAATCACGAGAATGAGGTGATTAACTGTAGGGGGACAGTGAGGGGAATACGTACGATATGGTTGATCAAACGCCGGGGGGACCACTAAGGCAATGAGTGAGGAACGACGAAAGATAACATGCGAAACAATTGTGATTACATCGACCGACGTTCTTTCAATAAGCCTTAATCAACATTGCGCTCGTTCCCCCAACCCGTCTCAGAACTCATATCGTCTTCCGCACCGTTCTATTACGTTTATTGACATTAGCATAATGTGATCTGTGGCGTTTGTTACGGAAGAAGAAAAGTTTTTTTCTATTCCGATTTCCACGCCACAGAGAACGCACACTGCAATAACAGCTGGGCGTCGATACAACGGCTCGTATTCACTCCTTAATACTTATGTAAATAAGTGATGATGCGTTAGATGGAGCGGTTAGATTCGTCTGGGGCTGCTACAAATGGATGGCAGCACCATTCGAATGAATTTATGTTTATTTCGAAACGTTTTCGTGCCGATCGGGTGTGAAAGAGGGAGAAGGATAGAGCACGAAAAAAGGACAGACATTGGAATATTTGGAAATGATGACGACATCATTTCATGGCAATCGACCATCGATTTGAGAAGCTTATTAAATATGGAACGGATGCGAATTATGGCAGAGCCGAAATCGAGACGCGGTCCAGCGGAGGAGAAACAGCGAAACGTTGAATAATTCAAACTGCAGTAAATCGAAAATTGCCCATGAAAACTAGCTAATGTTCGAAATATCCGCTGGCGCCCGTTCACCAATGTCATTTTGATGAAATTTCAACAGCAATTAATTCGCCTCTAAACGACGTGACCCTCGTCTTTCTGGCGCATAAAAATGCCCAGCGTCGTACCACCCTCAACTCAGCTCAACCGAAGGGCACCAATTCATTCCTCCAGCCGTTTCATTTCATCGGAATTGAACAACGACTCGTGGTTTTGATTTCACCAATTGTTGGGTGGAATGCTGTGAAAACAATGGGCGGATAAGGCGGAAGTATAGAATTGCGGGCGATCTCAAGCCAGTGGAATCAAAACGTTTGCGAAATGCCACGGCATTGAAATTGCGGAAAGCGAATTCGAATCCGACGGATATTGATTTTGTGCAAGATTAATTTAAAATAATATTTTTGTTGCTTTCGGTGGCAACAATGGCAACGGACATGGTTGACGTCAAGGCACGTACCGAAATTTATTGTTTTTCGGTATTTTCTGGCTCGGAATGAGTTGTAAAAATAAACCGGAAAATGTCTTAAATGAAATTTCTTGTCGCTTTATTTCGTTTTTTTTTTTCATTTTTCTTCTCTTTTTCCTTGGGAATTTCCGTAAATTGAAATGGAGATATGGCATGTCTTGTGCGAGATATGTGACACGCATGAGGCATTAAATGCGATTACGGATCGTGAAAATTGTGCTTAAAGCGTCACTCAGGCGCTAAGACAAATTACATCGAAAGCCATCTCGAGCGAACGAGACTGAAGGCGTGGTTCAAGCAGCATCAATCCATGATTAACGATTCGAATTTGAGCTAAAAATCCGGAATCTCAACCTTGACACTCGTTTTGAATAAAAATCACGCCAATTAAACCGTAGCCACCTCCACCTTTTTGGAGCCTTTCGAAGGACGAATTTTCCCTTCGAAAGGTATCCATTTCGATGTCCGAGCCATACCAAAATGCCAATCAGAGTTAAGATCTCTTTCCGCCCGGGCATGATCAAAATCATGGTCGCCATGACGAAAAATCCGAGATGGAAAACAAGGAAAGACGTTGTTGTTTTTCCGAAAACGAATGGCCTTGTGACCGTCATGAACATAAAGCGGAAGCCTGCTGGCTACGAGAAATCCTAAACTGAAATTCGGTGCGACGTCTGCAAACGGATCATTTAGTCAATGCGAACAAGGCGGTTATTACGCAATAATCCGATGCGGAAGGGCGATTCAATGAATAAGCGCCTCGAAACCGGAGTGGATGAACTCCATTCGATTCAGAACCCCCGGTCAGATATGAACTCGATTACCTTTCATCTCGAATTCATTACAATTAGAGTCAATGAAATCTTGATGAAGGGCTTTTATTCATAATTGATGAGCCTTGGTGATTTCAAAATAGAGAACCAGTCGTCGATGATGTTTGTCGATTGGATAATTGTTTGACAGCAATCATCGGGCATGAACAAAGCCGAATGGATGGGAAAGACGACGACGACAGTCGATAATGGCAGCTACTTTCGACACAACATCAATTCAATTGCAAATTCGATTCTGTCATCTTTGTGTTTGTTTGTTTTTCGTCAACTTTTCCATTTTCCATTTCGAGCTTAAAATTTGAATATCTCATTGAATTTTGATGGGAATTAGTTGCTTCAATTGACGCTATTTATTTTCAATCAACAACGTTTTTATAGCGCTTTCAAGACACTGACTATGATGAAGACGATAAAAGCACACGACAAGTAATCGCTCGAGCGGAAAGAGCTCTCTTTGAAGTGTCTCTCCCGAGCGCGCAGGGCAGCTCCTGCCCCACTTCTCTCGAGTCAAGTTTTAATGGGTGGCGGCAATGCAAACATTGATAATGCTCTGCGAATGGAAGTGATTAAAACATTTGTTCGATTCATTCTTCTGGTTCGGTGGTGGTTTTTCATATTTCGTCAATCCATTTCCGAGTGAAGATTAGCGAGAAATGGTGTCTGAAATCGACGTTCGAACACAAGCCAAATCAAAATTCAAACAAAGTGAATAATGATGGCAACTAAGCCATTGCCACACGCTAATCGGAATGAGAAATTTAATTAAAAATGCGTTGTTCAACCACCGAGAAACACATTCAAATGATGAGATAAGAAATTCGTTGGAATTCTGTTTGCCTCGTCGAAAATGAATGCCTGTTTTTTTCTTTCAACGTTTTGATAGACAAGCGAAGTGACAGCGCCGCATGGTTGTGTACACATCGAATTAGGTGGATGAAAACAGAAGACACTCAAGTGATGATATTTATGCTTGAGATTATGCCGTTGTTTTCCTTTCAGAATTGAAGCGCGTCCCTTTGCCCGACGCCACCGACATTCCTCCAAAACCACACGCATATTTGATTGAATATCAGACAAACGTGTGGAGGAAATTCAAATGAATTTTAATTAAATATGGGCACGGTGACGCCCCAAAAGCGGTACACGAGCTGATGGTTTGAAGTGAATCATTGATTTGAGTACGTCGACCCGTATAGTCATCACATTGAAGAACCACGTCTGAATCACGGGCGTTATAGGGCATCCCGAAGGATGACCCACACCCAAGATCTATTCGAAAAGGTGAGATAAGATTCAAACAGCCGCTTTATCTCCCAACCTGTCCCGCACCGAAATGAGGTGCTGAATTGATGTTTGTGTCACATCCAGTCGACCCTGAAATATGAATACCATTTCGAATAGTCAATAATAAATGATGATGGCAATTGTGAGCTGTCAACTGCGACTAATGAACACACAGAATATCTGATCAAAACGTGAAATGCTATTCAACAGCAACGTCTTACATTGCGGCGTCACACCAGCACACAGACAAATGGACACACAGACACACAAACTGAGACCGAGACACAAATCTGACATTGCAAAATATGCCAACCGATGTCACCCACCAACCACAGTCATGCTCAACAGGTAATTTGTAATAATGACTGGCGTGCGGATCAACTCGGTATCCCGCATTGGGCTTGAGTTCATTTTCTAAGCCGAAAAAATATCGATTCGCATTCGGAACAACACATTTCTGGTCGACATCATTTCCAGCACCGATGAGAGCTTGTCTATTTGCCAGCCGGCTCGAACAATGGGCATGGGGATTGTGTTCGTTTGCCGCATGTAGAATAATTTCACCCTTGTTGGCTGTTAAGCATCGAACACAATGTACCTTCGTGCCCGCCCATTCGGGAATGGGACACGAATGGTTCGGATCGATCATGCATTTTTTATGCCTTTCAATGTTCGTCGATATTATTTGACTTTTAATCAAGGCGAATGATATTTGGCTGAGCATTATTACGTTGGCGGACAGCAAACAATAATTCGGGTTTTTGTCTAACAAATCGGCGTTCAATTTTTGTTAATGCCTTGATGAAATACGTCCCGATTTTATTGACTCAATCTTTCGGCCAAACTTCGACATTCAACATTCATTCGACAAATTAATCGTTTTGATTGAATTCACGACCGTTTCGGAGCGCTCTCTCTCTCTCTTTCTCTCTCTCATTCTTTATGAGGTGTTCGGGTGGGCGAGAAATCATTAAAACCTGTGATTGCTTCATTTGATCCTGTCGAGAGCCATTCAAGCCATTCATATTTTCGAGTTTCAGCAAAATTATTATGGTGATTACATTATTCCATTTGCTGAAAACTCGTTCGAAAGAGTGATGCGTCGCAATAAAAAAGCCACGACGCCATTCTTTGAGAACTCCAGCATTCACCTCGGCTCGAAAAATGAAAACATTCAAAGCAAAACATTAACTCTAATTATAATTGATGAACATTCAACATTGATAAAGAATGGCTGTGTGCTTGCGTAATGCACGGCCTGCACTGACAGCATATTGTCATATTCATTATTAATTGTGGTGTGGAGCTCGATGCGTCATTCGACACAGAGTTGGCCCTTCATCGTCTCCACTCTCAAACAGAATGGGAACTACACTGCTTGAATTTCGGTCGTTTGATATTTTCTTGCGTTATGTTCCGATGCGACAGCCGGAGGGAAGGTTCGCCTTCACTGACGACCGAGCCTCGGCTGGCAGAACAATTATGGCCTCGTCCAAAGACTACCTATGGCCACGTCATTCATGCCTAACGAGGATCGTAATTTGATTGTTCGAATCGATTGAAACCTATGCCTGTAAGAGAATTCGGTTAAGGATCGACTTACGGGATTCTCTGAAGTCCGTTAATGACTGGGATTGTGAACAAAACCTATTAGCTGCGAATGGGCCATAACTCAATTGCACTTCGATACCAAGCAACACTCTACAATACCTGAGCGATTTGCATGTTTAATGAGGCTGCAACAATTGACCTGCAATTGAGTGTTCAACTGTTCGCTCCTGTACGAGGGTGGATGGTACTATTTCCTTACATTTTTTTCAAGAAACAATAGCACCAATGTAACGGATATTTACATAATCCCCAAATAAAATCTTGGGCAGGTATTTTTTTCGCTTTTCGTTCCCAAACAGAGTAATTAGCCCTTCGGAGCTCGAATTGCTTGAAATGGTTCAAAGGCAGTAAAGTTTTAATTGTCCTGTAAGAGGCTGTTCTCAGCCATTTTTCAAATGAGTCGAATATCGCATGGTAGTCTGATTGACACTTCAATGGATTGACGAGCAAAACGGAATGCGTTGGGGGAGATGTTGAGCGAGGAAAAAAACGCAAACGGATCGCGTCAGTGCCAGTCGTCTTGCAAAAGCGATGGAAAATTCATCAAAAGAACACTCGAGCTAAATATCAAAAGGTATTCACCGTTTGCACTGAATGGGCGACTTTCGACAACGGATGATAATAAAGCAAATTTTCATAACAATAACACGACCGGAGCAAATAAAAGAAAAAAAAATCAATTTCTTTTTGATTTCACAAGGGCCCGTTCTTTTGTTGAGGAAACATTTCGATGAGCTACCGAACATTGATAAAGCGTTCAAGCTGAGTCACATGAATGGACTTTGAACTGCGGATAGGATCATCGGCAACAGCGACCGAGCTCCGTGCCGAAGGCGTTTCCTTCAAATCGCCAAAGACTCGTTCAAACAGCAAAAATGCCAGAAGAATAATTTATGAGGACCGAATGGAACACCAGATCGTTGTTCAGTCTTGCCTTGGCAAACGGGCAGCATTCCGAGGCATGCCAATGGACATATTTTGCATAAAGTCTTGGACCAATCGCTTGCGGAGAAATTCTACCAAATTCTTGTTGTCGTTGCGTCAGTGGTGGAATTTTACGGGCTTTGCATGAATAGCTGCCGTTCCAAAGCGGTTTACAGTCGATTTTCCATAAAGAGCCTTATTGCTGCGGCCTCTGTTGCCATTCAGCCTCCGAATGATTTTCATCAATTCAATCATTTCATGGCCATAATTTGCGTTCTGATTCGCATTCTCTTTCGTAAATGTTAATAGTCGTCAATATGCAATCCGATGTATTCCGATTCGTGGATAGGGGGTGAGGGGGTGAGGGGGCAATGCGTGCCAAATAGCAATCGCATTCAGCAATAAAAGAATGAAAGATAGCAAACTTGTGTTTATGCATAATTCATCAACGGTGATGAAAGTATAAAAGCGACAACAAAAATCTCAATTTGTTGTGTTTGGAAGCGAATCGAGTCGGAGGCCAAGCGCAGAGTTATCATCATTCGGCGGAGAGTCATTAAATGAATAATGGATTAGTATGCTGGATGCAGATCTGCGCTAGAGTGTCGACAGCCACTGATGCGAACGCAATGAAAATTCATCTGTTTCTCTTTGGCTTGGCTGCAGAGGAAAGATGAGACAAGAAGCATGGCAGTCCATTAAGAAATCCGATAATGAAATTCGCCAGAATTTCACGACGAAAATGGAAATGAGTTTCACCACAACCGACCACCGACCACCGACCACCGACCGACCGACCAAAAACTAATTCGAGGAAAATCCACTGAATGGCCGCACGCCTTTCATTTCCTTCGAACGCATTTCGTGTCTGCGGTGGTAATGCTGTCACTCCCGCATAATGCCAGCAATTCGCATTCCCCACCATCCCCCGCATCCCAGCTGGGCATCTCGAACGTTTCAAGCGATTTCATTAACGAGACATAATTTGTTTGTTTGAATTCCAATTTGGGCAAGTGTTTCACAGTCAATTGATGTACATGACTGTTTGTCAGCTCATGGCAAATCGCATGAAACTGTTTCGGTTGGTTAATTAGTTTGGCTAATCCAGCTCCACTGGCAGCATTCGGGCGAACGGATGACAAACATGATGGCATTAGTGCAGACAGCGAAAAATTAATGACTTTCATTGCGAACGCTTTCATTTTGCTCGTCGCAGAATCGCTTCGCTGCAAGCAAACACTCGACAACAATTGTGTGTGATCGTTGCCTGTTAGTTTCGTTGTTTATTGTTTGCACTTTACACTAACAAACGGCAGAGCCATTGAGTCCATTGAAATGTGGCCCCGTCAACTGATGCGTACATCAAACCAATAATTGAAATGCTTCGAAATTGTCCTTTCTTTTTCGTCGAAAATGCAAATATTCGGTTATCGGTTTGCTGGTTCTTGTTGTCGTATTTTACATACATTCTCCCTCGAGACATGAACCGTACGCCCGGCAGCATTCGTACGCGCGAGACACACAGACGACACTCACACACGAATTGTACCTCGATTTGGAAACTGTTGAATATTTTATGTTTCAAATTCGGTTGGATGAACGCGACGCGATTGGCGCGACGGTTTTCAACACGATGCGGACTGTGTTCGCGGTGCACACCGTGCCAAAGTTCACTCGAGACTGACACTCAATGGGCTTTCCGCATTCAATTTATGAACGAACGGAAAGCTCCCACAAGAGAGTTTTGCTCACCGTTGCGGGAGAGCGCGTGAGAGCGAGAGAGACCTACTTGTTGCGCAACTGTTTTCGAGGAAAACGTGGTTGCCTTCGATGTGCCGCCTGATGAGGTATGTGTGTCGCGTGCATTTTCGATTTACAATTCAAACAAGTCGGAGTGTTGCGTGGAATTTGAAATGTGGGCTGATAGCCGATTAGAGCGCTTTGAATATGGAAAATAGGTCGGACCTTAGGACGAATTACAGGAAGTTTTGCCGCCATTCAAAGCCTCTTTAATTTTGAGTTGGATGCGAATAATTGTCGTTACATCGAAAGGCCGGCTGTTTCGAAACTGCTAAACACTTTTTCGATGCTGGAAATGTATGCGGCCGTCCGCAGATCAATGCCCAAGTTGAATTTCTCGGCGCTTGCTTTGATGTTGGCTGCCGATTGCATCATTACCGTTTGCAAACCGCTTCGAACGATGTGGAGCTCAGAATGGCCTTTCATTCGCTTGTGTAAGTCGGCCGTCACGCAAATATTCACCTAAATGACGACGGACGAATCAAAACCAAGAGTGAAGAGGCGAACCGATGTGACTCACATCCAAGCCGCTCCGTTTGAAGGAAGTGTCCAGCGACTGGAGCATTTCCGAAATGAGATCCTGGTCATCTTTGATAGTCAATTTTCCGAAGGACATGTGATTGATGTTCTTAAGAAATTCGAAATAAGAAACGGTAACGCCGCCACCGTTGCAATAGACGTCGGGAATCACGAGGATGTTCCGCTCAAGCAAGATTTCGTGAGCGCCGGCCGTGATTGGACCGTTTGCTCCTTCGGCGATTATCTGAGAATGAGAACAGGTTCAAGCAAAAGTCTGCGGGAGGAAGTTCCTTGACTGACTTTGGCTTGAATCTTGGGGGCGTTCTCAGCGGTTATGGTCAACTCTTTGGCAGCCGGAATTAAAATATCGCATTCTTGAAGGAGAACATCGGAGGAAGTTTGATGCTCAGTGGGATATCCGCTTAAACCTTTGTTCATTGACTTGTACTTGAGCATGTCCTGAAATAAGCGGAAATGATCAGCTGAAAGCGGAAGTCAATCGATTGGAGGCGAGACCTCGATATCGAGTCCGTCCGGATTGAACAGCGAGATTCCCATTTCCTTGACCCCAATGACTTTGGCTCCGTTCTCCTGCGCGAATTTGGCAGCAAACGACCCGACATTTCCAAAGCCTTCGACGATGACGCGCTTTCCCTTCCACCCCGGCGCCAAATCAATTTTTCGCATCCAATCTTCGTCCTTCAGAAACGCGTCGATGGAAAAATTGACGCCTAGCCCGGTGGCCTCTTCACGCCCGTGAATGCCGCCCTGACTGATTGGCTTACCGGTGACGATGCACAGCGCATTTATGTCGTTGTGGCCAAATGTCTTCACATACTGGTCGACAATCCAGCCCATTTCCTGACTCCCGGAGCCCATGTCCGGCGCTGCAACATCGATTCCCGGCCCAATGAAGTTCTTCTTCAACAGTTCGGTCGTGAATCGACGAGTAATCGATTGCAGCTCTTTTGGCGAGTACGCTTTCGGGTCGACTTTGATGCCTCCCTTGCCGCCGCCAAACGGAATACCCATGCAAGCGCATTTGAATGTCATCAACGAAGCCAACGCTCGAACTTCGTCCCGTGAAACGTCGGGAGCGAATCGAATGCCGCCTTTCGTCGGAAGGCGATGCGCACAGTGATGCGTTCGATAGCCTTCGATAATTTCATACGTTCCGTTTTTTCGGGCAATTGGAAACTGGACTTCGATTGTGTTCGACGCGAGAAGCATCTTAATGACAGACTTCGTTCGATTGACTCGCTTCTCCTCTTCCATCCACGGGTATTTCTTCAGACTGTCCACCAGAGCTGGTTCGGCGATGGTAAGAGCCTTGTGGAAGAAATACTCAACCATGTCGTAGAAGTGCGGCACCATCGTTTTCGGGACATCTAGCAGACGTTCGGGCATCGTGTGGACGGCCCGACGGAGCGCATTTGGGGAAACTTTAGCACTTAACAGCATTTCGAATTTTATTTGAATCGAAAAGGATTTCACTGAAATATCATAGCCTCCTGAGACACAAAATAAGACAAAAATGAAACACAAACATAGGCTATATTGATCGGTTAGATCGACGAATCAAAGCGCAACCGAACTTGTTTTTATTCCATCATGCTGAGTCTCATCTCCGGAGTCCGGGGTTGGGACTCTATTTCCCCCATAACTTGTTCCTGCATCTAAAATCTTCGGCTCGGGTCGTTGGATTTGGAAAGAGCACTCGTAGTCGATCCTCGCTGGGGTCTGTTCCATAATCAATCTTGCAACCGTCTTGGAAAGGGCTGTCGTCAGCTTTTTGATGACCAAATAGTCCGCTACGGTCATCGTTTCGAATAAATCCGGCATGCTGAGCGACTCGATGAACTGCTTGTCCCATCTTGTCATGTTGTCGACCTCCTTTTCGCGATGTCTCACTTGTTTAAGTGTCTCGTCGTCCAAGTCCGGATTATCGTCCTTGTGATGCTCGATAAAACGCAAAACGATCTCCATGATCTTCGATCGCACTTTTTCCAGCGGCAAAGGTTTTGTTTCTGTGTCATCACTGATATGCAAAATGCCACGCAGCACTTCCGACTGCTCAATAGCTTCACAACTTACTTCGAAAATGTCGCCCTCGCGTGACTGCAGCTTGATAGTGGACATTTTACACAAACCGCTTTTCGAAGCGGCAAACTCGAAACTACCAAACTCGAAACTACCAAACTCGAAACTACCAAACCCAAGAATGAGAGAGTTGATCGTTCGAAGACTAAAAACCAACTAAGGAACATTTCGAAGCAGCAATTTTCTTTTATAATCCCCACTCTCTCTTGAAGCCTAATTAGCATATTTGGTCCCACCTCTGATTTTGCAGGGTTGATTTTTTTTCTTGTCGCTTTGTGTTTAAATAGTCATGCAGTATGCCCGAGTTCGAATGCACTCATTCTGCTATGCAGTCGGAGATACGGGTTCGAAGAAAGGAGTCTACGTGGAAGAGCGGCTACCGTTTTTGAAGATAAACACCTGCCAGTTTATTGCTACAGCTTAATGGCTTTTTAATGAAGCCACAAATCGATATTTATGTTAGTTTTACGATTCAGAGCCATTAATTGATATTAAATGGGACTTCGTGGTTATGATACCGGACAATGAGCAAATTAAAACTAAAGTTGAAAAATTCCCGTGCGATATTTTCCCAATAAAGAAGAAGGAAATTCCATCAGTGCTTTTGGTCCTTCGTCATCAAGTTGTAATGCGCTTATGAAAGCCTCGCAAAGATTCTCATTCGGAAAAACAGATGGTGCTGAAGGAAAGCTCGGTCCCATTCGATTTTTCGTTTCGAAATGTGATTTGGTGACTCTCTGATCGAATTCGAAAGGAAAAGTTAGATGAACGAAGAGCCCAAGTAAGCTTACGATTGGAATGCCCGCAAGGCAGCTTTTAGCACTTGGGAATAAAAGACAAAGAAATCAAGTTGTGATTTCCTGGATGTTTCCTCTGTTTCCTCTGAGTATTACGAGAATGGATGATGAACAGAAGGCCCGGCATTGGCGAGTGATTTCACTGGCAGATTGTCTAATATTCCTCTGTCAATATTTATTGATATTTCATTTCTCATCGATCGTCAAAGTTCTTGCTGGCTCTCGCTTTCATGTCGCAGTGCCTTTCGATTGGGGTGAATTTTTTAGTAGCTTCCAGGCCAGAGGCCGACTAGAAAAGACAAAAGGGGTTTTGCGAACCGAATAAAAGTCATCGTCATTTTTTTAATACATTTATTATTTATATATCATATTTCTATAGAATAAGTACTTTTGTTTTAAGAATTACACTATTTTAATATACACTTACACATTTTTTCATTATTTTTCCTCATTCATTTTCTTGTTCATTTAAATAGTATTTAATAATTTTTGTTTTTGTTTTTGTTTTATTTCAGTGTTTTCTCTTGTTGTTTTCACTTTAACATTCTATGAGTGCGGGCAGACGCGATTTCATTATCCGTGAACACGAACGCACTTAATGTTTGTTTTGTTTTGAATTATCTGTTTTTGTTGTTGTTGTTATTTATAAGTATTCGAAGATGGCTCTGAGTGACAAGGCCACGATTCATCGATCGCTCAGAATGTCGAAGACTCGAACGAAATGAAATCTTCGCTTTTGGCAGTGACAATCATTGATCATCCGCTGCCGATTGTTATTTCTTTAAATTTGTTTTTAAGGTTTCTCTTCTTGTTTTGCCATGTTAAATGCACATGTCAGTTGATCGATGCGCCACATGACCATCATCGTCCATTCAACGAAGTTTGAATGATACGATCGCGTCAGCGACGCATGATCAACTCGCATCACTTTTCATTCATTTGATGGTATTTTCTGCTGTCGTTCTGTATTGTCATTCAAATGACATTCGCTGTAGAGGGCGTATTCACAAAGAAAAATATCGGAGCTTCCACCATTTTGCCGTAGCAAACGCTATGGAGCTAGTATATGAACGAATTCGGGCGAATCCCATGCTCTTTCGGTCGATTTGCTGAGACCTTTCAACCTCGATAGACAATTTCAATCGTAAATTGCGTTCACAATCGATTGCCGTCAACTCACTGGCCGAAGTGAGAGAAATTTTCGTTAATCTGAGTGCCGAGCCATCGTTCATAACCTCAGTTTTGCATTATACCGACTCGGGAATTTTCGAATGTCACCGCTCTTTTAGCTCTCGTCGTCTTCGAAACGAAGCGAATCTCACTGTTTTGGTTGGAAATTCCGCTCGTTTCGATTTCCGTTCCATTTCGAACGAAATGTGAGTGCCTGCGCACAGAAAATACCACACTGTGCTGACGGCACAGTGGCGGATTCGGCTGAGCCGCC
>JANSTV010059265.1:0-12289 GCA_027564135.1 Lestremia cinerea | reverse complement strand
AGAGAGAGAGAGAGAGAAAAAAGGAGAATGCGTTACGGGAGGGTTGAGTAGTAGGGAGACATGAATAAACACGTCACACATGACACCAGTATTGACAGTGACAGCATGAAGCATTATACATCGAAGCATAAGCACGTTTCGTGTGGTGTTCGCAAGCCATTTGGAAATGCACAAAACCGATGTGTGTCATGCACACCAAAACTGAAAATCGTTAATGCTGTCACCACAACACGAATATCCCAGCATATCCAGAGTCAACTCTCTGAACGCCTGGTGCATGCTGATGAATTGTAATGCGCAACAAAGATTAACATTGTTCTACGGCAAAGGACTTAACAACATTGACATGTGAATAAACAAAATGAATGCACGTACTCAATTGATACACGAATACACACACATCATTCCGTCATCCGCGATATCCGATATGCGAAATGTGAGGGCTAAACGGATGACACACGAACCGCCAAACATATGCGATGCAATTATTTGAATAAATGTTTCCAAAGAAATCTATCTATCCTCTATCTACCTATTCTATTTCTATCTATCTTTTATCTATCTATTTATCTATCTATCTATCTATCTACCTTCTATAAAAAGCTACCTACCTCCACTCCAAAACTTGAGTGCCAAAAACTATTAATAATGTCATAATGTCATAATGTCATTACATGCGTCCAAGTGTGGGACAACTTTCATCCATGCATCCAAACGCGGGACAATGTTCTCAGATTATTTGTTCCTATCGAGGAGTGAATAACCGAATTTTCCCTACCGAAATATATGACATTGGAAAGATTCTGATTGGGATTTTTTCATTCATTTGGGAATCCTTCGTATGGAAGAGATAATTTGGAATTTAGAAAGATTTTAAACATACTAGTGGGGTAACCCGCCAAATTGGCTGGGCAAAAAGAAGGCGAATATTCATATTTTTGTGTTCTGGCTCTTGATAGAGCAACATTGGCCATGTGCTCAAAAGTTTGCCCTTGCGCCTTGTTGATGGTCATGGCGTACGCAGGAACGATCGCTGCGCTGGATCGCGTTAATCGGTAAACGAAAGTCGCTTGGCGACTTTTCTCGTGGTCTGCGACGTTTTTCGCGGTCAGCGACTTTTTTTCGCGACTCGCGACTTCTTTCACGACTCCCAAGACTTCCTGGCGGCCCAACGCTGTGCCAGAGGCCAATACACCTGACTGCCCAACGCTGTGCCAAAAGCCAATGTAGAATGATGTGATATGTAGAATCTATGAAGTATACATATCTACCCCGTATGCTGACGGTCAGCATGATGACAGGCAAACAAACAAACAGACAGACAAACAGACAGAAGGACCAAGGCATTTAATAAAGGGGGGGATATTGTCTTTTAGTGATGTTTCGAGTGTATTATTCACTATTTTGTGTAAGGCATTCATTACTGACTAACCGTCTGTCTTCTAACGTCATCAATTTGTATCTCTTCAGTCTTTGATCGTAGTTCTCCTTGGCATGTCCTAATCTAAAGTTTAGCATTCTAGTAAATTTTCTTTGTATTCGTTCAATTTGTGTTATGTATTTTTCATAAAATGGGTTCCACACTTGAAGATACTCTGGTAGGCATTATCGCCAGTGGTTGGAAATGCGGCGATGCGAGTACCCCCTCGGTAAGAGTGTTAGTCAGCGTATTGCGTCAGCTGAGCGAAATTAGTCGAAACGCCGTAAAGTATGCCTTTGAGTTAAAGTATGCGTGCTGTTATTACAATTGTACTCGTTTCCGAGAGGCAACGTTTTCAATCATTAATCCAACGCTACGGTTCATTCATATTGAACAATTCGGATCAAGTTTGTTTGGCGTCTTCCTCTTCACTGCTGCTTGCCTTTTCAACGTTGATGCAAGCTTCTTGTTCGAGAACATTCGATTTGAAGCCAGGATTTGAAGAAAACCTTCTCATCGTCTGGAACGCTGTTCACAGCCACTCCGCTCATCTGCCATTTTGAAAGATTTGAAGACAGTGAAGGCAAGGGCGAGGGGCCCTTTTTGAGTTGCTTCTCTTTCTTCTGATTTTTTCTGAAATTTTTCGAGGCCATTCCTTCTACTTTTCGGACGTCTTGAGGTTCAGTTGCTCTCCACTTTGGAAACAAAAGAAATTTCTCGAACGGGGATGGCGGACTGATGAAATTCAATTGTTGAGCGAAGCGATTGACTGGAAAGCGACTTCACAATCTTGATCTTCCCGCGAGAGAGTTGGACGTGGGGTATCGATCTCTTCCACATGTCAGAACCTCTGCATTCATCGGCTCAGTGTCATTGTGGTGAAGCTGAACTGACGCCGGTAGCATCGGCAAATTTGCGAGTCTGCGCAAAGAAGGAGACTTCGAAAAATGCGGCGGGAATGACTTTGACGAGCACAGAAGCGGTATGCAGTGCGTGAATTTCAATTGAACCTCTGTTAAATGCGATCCCTTCTTGTTCTTGGTAGATTATCGATTTCCGAAATATGTCAAAGAAGATGGGATGAGGATGAACATTGAAAAGTGGCCCCGAAGGTGACCATTATTGTCCGATTTGCAAGCGAAAAACGCGCACGCGCGGATGATGAAAACCGCATTGGGTTGAAATAATAATACTCTTCGAGCGATAAACAACCAAAGCTAAGCCGACTACGCTTGACGAGGAATTTGCATTTCGGCAGTAATGGCCGCGCAAAAATTAATATTGATTTAATATAATTCGATGAAAATGTCATCTCCAAATTCTCGAGAAGTATGCCACATGTGCAGCATTGCGTTGTTGCTTCATCTCAACTCATTTCGGAACAATTCAATCGATTTCGTTGTGTCCACACCGACATCTGCGGCAGCGCAAATACAAATTGCATCGTCTCGCCGAATGCTAAATCTGCGGCAACTGGATGCTGTCACGAGTTTGATGAGTGATGAAATAAGCCATAGCATTTGATCAAATTAATTGAATGCGATGAATTTGATATTTGCGAACGTTATTTGGCTGGCCGGCTGCGACCTTGCAGCCGAGCGGCTTGGATTGAGCGGAATTGCGCAGTTGTCATTTCAGCAGCATTCACGTGGCGCACCAGTCTGGTCTTTGCCGCTATAAAACAGACGGCTGGGTTTCGATTAAATTATAACATTTTCCACTGTTAACGAATTCAGAAGCTCGAAGCTCTCAAGTGACAGAAAATGAAGTATTTCTCCGTTTGCATTTTATTGGCACTGTGCGCTGCAGTGATGTGCGCTGCCCCACCGCCAGCACCACCAACTGGTCCAGCACCACCACCACCGCCACCAACTGGTGCAGCACCACCGCCACCACCACCAACTGGTCCAGCACCACCACCACCACCACCAGCTGGCGCAGCACCACCACCAGCTGGCGCTAAACCACCACCACCACCCGCTGGGCCACCAGCCACAGCAGCAGCATAAACCCATTGACGACAATCATGGGTCCAACCGAAATGGAAGACTGGCCAAGAGCTTTTGTTCAAAATTTCGAGTTTCAATAAGAATTACATTTTACCAAAAAAAAACCAAAGTTTCCAATGTTTTCATTCCGCCGCCATTCTGGCGAATTACAACTTCTTAGACTCTGCATCGGGCAACGCGTCGACCTCCAGTCCATGGCGCGCCTCCCAAATCTCTCTCTCTTCAAATGAATCTACCCCAACCGGTCGACTCACAAGGCCTTTCAATGCTGCGATAGTCGGTTCAGATATCGATTTTAATCAAATGCCATTCAAAACAAACGGCCGCATCCAATTCCACAGCACATTCATCCACTCGCCCGCCAACCAAAGAACCGCCTGAGCCGAGTGAGCCAGACATTTGGTCCAATTGAAGATTGAAGCGCACGAGGCGATTGAGGCTGAAATTCGATTCGTCTCAGACATATTTCGGAATGAGTCGAATGAGATCGGCTGATGCGAAGTCCGCACTGAAACAGTTGAGTTTCATTGCCGAATGGTCCAGACAGTGAGGCGACTAGTACCACGGGAAACGGGAAATAAAGCTCCATCGAAAATTGAATATAAATTAAACACTCTTTTATTAATTTCTGAATTTTTATCATACAGTTTTGCTGGAACAGTTTCAGTTTGAGAACTAAACAATGCCCAAATACAAATTCAATTATTTCGGCAAAAAAAAAAAAAAATGGTTGAGAGCGAGCGCAATGAACTTATGGTCATTTCTGCCAAAATCAAATTGTGGTCAATTGTGAAATTCCAATTTTAGACATTTCAGACAGCGCTCATTCTCAATCATTCCGGTTTGTTTTTTGTCTATGAGACTTCGCAAATTCATCGGGAACCGAGAAGGTGAAGGTCTAAACTACGTGCTAATCGAAATTTTTTCGAAATAAAATACGCTCAATTTGTCCCTCATTACAGATAACATGTTTCCCATAATTCTTTCTCAATTTTCGAAACTTTTTTTTAAATTATTTTTGTTATTGAAATTCTTCGTGTTTGGTATTTTTTATTTTTTTCCACAACTATTCATAATTCCTCCGTTTTTTTTTTTAAATTTAAGTAGTTATTTATTGCGATCAAATAATTTGCTAAAGTGATCGGCTGCGCCCTACATTTTAACTTAGTTCCGACATTAGCCGTTTAGTCGGCATTTCGTTGAATTGAATTGAAGCCGCTTAGCAGACTGTGCCAACTCCAAATTGAAAACGTTTCAGTGATCCTCTTGAATATTAAACTACAAAACATGTGTGAAAAGAGATAATTGGATTTGGCGTTTATTGTACCAGGCGCAAGGGATGGATTGGTTGAAGGAAAGGAGGTGGCAATTGCAGAAGGATTTTTGTCCTAAAAATTTACCTTGATATGCAATCAAGACGGCACGACGAAGAAAACCGGAGAAGTGGAAGATTATCGGAGCAATTTCGAATGTCCTTTGATATCTTGGACGGATGATTCACCAATGAAAAGAAGCTGACGGGAATCAAATTAGGTGAGGTATTACGCCATTGCACATGATTTGGGTCGTGATGATGAACAGGTCATTGCGGATACAAAATTGTTTTTTTTTTTGGTTTTCTTTAGTTTATTAAAAAAAAAAAAATATTGGCATGATTGTTTGTTTGTTTTTTGTACATCTACATCGACAGGAAAACAAGCAGATCTACGACATTGCTCACTATTTTTGGTCAGAGTGTTATTGCTGTCTGCCTGCGCTGGTTCATTGTCCACCATCAACATGAATCGTTTGGGGTTGAATCGCTAACGGCGAACGAGTTTCATTCAAATCATTGATGTTGTTGATGATAAAATGAGAAAAATTCCAACGATTGAGCGACCTTAAACTTAACGCTAATAAACACTTATAAGGTTACAACACATTTATCGAAAACTCAACTGAACTAACATTATCGGCTACATCCCTTCATGGTGTCACAAATGCACGCGTGTGAAATTCATCGAATGAAACTTTTCTTTTCGTTTGAAATAATACGGGTCGATTCGAATCCGGTCGACGGATACGAGTCGACCTGAATCCGCTCGATCGGATGAGCTGGAATTTCCAATAATCGGTCTATTCGTGAGTTGGAGGAGTTGGAAAATATTATTTGCTGATTTGTTGTTATTATTGACAGTTCAATTAATTGACTAAATTTAAATTTGATTTGATTGTCAATAAAATCAACAAACCAACAAATGATATTTTCAACTCATCCGACTCATGAACAGACCGATTATTCCAGCTCATCCGATTGACCGGGTTCGGATCGACTCACATCCGATCGACCGGGTCCGGGTCGATCCGCCATTATTGTTAGCTTTCGGACGGACAAATGAATTCAACTCAACAAGATTCATTTCCTTCAACCATTCGGCTAATCACATTGAGAGGTTCCATCGCATGGTTGTTCGCAAATTGAGTGTACTATAATGTGAAAATCATTTTGGGAAAAACTGTTGAAAATAATACAAAATGAACCTACATAAAATTCAAAATAAGAAAAACGACGTTTTTTTTTTGTGTCAAAAACCATTTTCTTGAGAGTTTTTCTTTGAGATTTAGTTAGTTTTACCGTATGTACATTGTGCATTTCATGAAACAAAAAAAATTGAATTAGATAATTAAATTAAGAAATTAATTTTTAAAACAAATAAAACTAATTTGAATTCAAAAAGTAACTGATTATTAAATTATTAAATTACAATAAATCGTACGTATTACAGGCTTTGTTTGCGCCACTTCGGTCGAATTGTTTTCGATCACTTTTTGATAAATCGTAGAAAATTCCGTCACATCCGTATTCGCATCGACCCAATCTACGTTCGCATCTTGTTTTACCGTTATGTACTGCGTCGTGCATGCATACAACGAATCATTATCATCCGCACTTGTTGCGCTTTGCTGTTCAGTGCGGAGTGCAGAGACCCGCTGGAACACGATTGCTTATGGTGTTGCACAGCGCAAGACATCGAGTGCGACGAACTATTTGTTTATTGTAAATTATTCAAAGAATATATATGACAGCTCCGGTTGTATGGTATTATTTTACTGGTATTTTTCGGCAAGAATCGATGGTTTGAAAATAAATAGCAAAGTAAACGAAAATAATTTGAGATGAATGAATAATGAACTTTGGCTTATTTGCTTTTGAAAATAGCGAAAAATTCATGAAAAACGAAGATTGTGTAGATTGTGTTGCAGTCGCATGTGACGGAATATTTTGTTAAAAAAAAATATTCGAAAATAAATTCAATATAATCCTGTGTGTGTGTGGGTGGGTGTGGGTGTGGGTGGATGTGGGTGTGTGTGTGTGTGTGTATTTGTATGTTTTTCTGTCATTGGTGCTATGGCAATTGTTTCCGATGGGGTCACGATATGGCTAAAATGAATTTGTTTAATCTGCCCCTCGAGACATTCGAGTGGTTGTTTGTAGTTCAGTTACCATTCAAAAATAACAATTCGAGAAAATTAAAAAAAAAAAATGCTACTGAAATTTTATCGATTCAAATTCAATCATTTCGGCAACTCAATTCCGATTGCTTATTCTACATCAACTCATTCTTCCACCAGTTGGATTGGGTCAAGCCTTTCTTTGTACAATCGCGGAAAACCCAACTGAATCACTTTCAATTTCAGTCGCTTTCATCGAAATTCATTCTCGATGGTTTCAGTTCAATTAAAATGTTGAGTTGCATTTGTTCATCAATCGACTTTTGCTTCACGACAATTTCATGGGGCAAGTTTATGTAAGGCCAATCGATGAGCTTGGCATTAGACAAAATGATCTTTGACCAACAAATTGACAACAATTCCATCCCAGTGTCACTTTGTTTGTCAAATTTCAAGTTCAGTTCTGCGATTTGCTGTACAGAAACAACGTTTTTTTTTTTATTTCTTTTTTCAGGCTGGTTATCATTGTTTCTCACCAGAGCTCGAAATGAACCAAAAAAGGAAAGCTAATATAATCAAATTAAACGATGTGCAATCAAATTATTGATAGCAACGAACTATCTTTACCAATCACGAGCTTGATTTGGTTTTTTTTCGAAAAGCCACGATCGAATGAGGTAGTACCGCCCGAATTCAAATCCTTCAATTTGCGTAGATTTTTTGTTGAACATTTTCTCAACATTTACCAACATTTGATCAAAGCTCTGAAAACGAATGTACAAATGAATTCGAACGGGCTTTGTTATTGTTTTCGTTGACGGTTCCACTTCATTCGATAGTGACTGTTCGAAAATGTTCAGTATCTACAGTGAAAGTTAAAAAGATGTTCCAAAATGTGAACCAAGTGCAGAGGCATTTCGCAAGAATAAAATAAACAGAAACGGTAACTAAAAGTATTCTCAATTGTAGGGCGAAATAAACAAACAAAACAAAAAAAAAAATCATCAAATGGTCTTAAATTTGAACGAGAAGAAAAAAAACACATTTTTCCCCATTTAATTAATATCACAGAAATGTTGATTCTCATCGGTAACCGCCCAGCCATCAGATCACGCGATTGATGCCCAATAAGAATGCACACATTTTGCCCATCGCCTTTATCGACTTTTCATCAATCTTTTCTTCTACGTTTTTCGCCATTTGTCATATTCATTCTACGCACAAAATCAACGAACCCATTTCGTTTAAACGGCTACTAAATCGATCTTAAAACGGCAAAAAGACATTTATTCTACAAACATTCAATGATTGAAAAAAACTAAAAAAAAAATGTTTAAATGAAATGAAAAAATGGTGAAATTGAGAAAGGAGTCCCAGACACACCGTAGCTACGATACTGTGAATGAGTCATTGACCCATCTAGATCTATGCTTTTTCGGTGGCAATTCGCATAATGCTTTCAATGCCAGAATCCTCATCGGTGCTATCACTTTGTCGGTTCGAACATCCCCGCTCGCGAGTCGACAATTTATTCACTGGCACCGGTGTGACTGTGCCGGTCGTTCGATGTTTCCCAACCGAATCGTCACTTTGACGTGTATTTTCAAATGGCTGTTGCTCCTCGATGGTGGTGTCCAACGGTGATTTCCGATTGGCTTTGTCGTCGATTTGCGTCGTCACATCAATGGTCGTGTTACCAAACGTGGTAAAGCTCAATTGACGTTCAGCAGAGCTGGTGCTACTTGAGCTCAAAGAGTCCATTGAACCGGTGCACGATGGCGTAGGTAAAATTGAGCCTCCATTTTGTCCCTCATCATCTGCATCTCGATCATTCTCCTCATCCAATCTATCATCTTCTTCCCTCTCCTTTTTGCTTTCAATGTCGTCATGAGTTTCATCATGCGAATCTGATTCCGGGGCCAATGTCGTTTGATATGGTTTACTCAAGACAGTGGTTGTGACTGCTGCGGGGAACACATTCAATGGGAGACGCAATGAGGCTTTTGTGTGGCATAGATCGCCCAACGATATAGATTCACTCAATAGCTCCGCCTGAAATTAACGATTCGATCAATTACCCAGTCTATAAGCTGAACGCGACGGCTAACTTACCGATTCACCAACACCGCTGTCTGGCCGGATGATGTCTACGTTTTTGGCTTGCTGAGAATCAGCATTTGTATAATTAATGGTAAATTCCTTTGGCCAAAGCATCGACAATCCCGAATACGATGGATAATTTTCACTGTGGTCGTCTTCATTCTGAAATTATCACAACGTCAACTTCTATTCAAAAGGTTGTTCCGGAGGGTGTGAATCTACCTGAACTTGAGACCATGAAAAATCTGAGTCGGTTGGCCACGTGTGACACTGGGCATTGAATTGACTTCCATGGAATGGTCGAGTCGATGATGTTATATTAAATCCTTCCAAACCATCGAAATCGCTGTCTTCGTCAGCAGCGCCAAACGGTGAATTCATCGGGAACAAACGCATCATTTGCGGTTCACTGTAGGCCGGTGACAAGGGCACGGTCTCTTTTGGATATTCATATACCGAATGGTAGTTCTGTTTCTTGAATGCAACGCTGCGACGATTTTTATTGGTGCCACCCTGAAAATGATGGAAAATATATCTCGGTTAGATTCGACGAACGGACGAGGAAAGGACGTTAACCAGATTTCTCTTTGTTCTATTCAATTTTTTAATGGCAAAAGTCTCTGCTGACTAGTTGTCTGTTCTGAGGAAAGTGGTCAATGGTGTGTTTTTCACTTAGTTGGCATTGTCAAGTGAAAATTGAAAATTGAAAAGCAAACGTTTCAAACACACCTACAAAGGCGATTCGAAAATCGCCAAATTGAAAATGGATAAATCGCAAAAATGACACCAAAAACAACACGCACTCAGAAAAGTTTGTCTCAATTTTCTTAAATTCAATAAAAAATACTTACTTCAGGCAAATCCTCTTCCTGTTGTTTGGATTTTATGCAAAATGCAGCAAAACATTTTCACAATATAAAATTTGATACGAGAAATGAAATCAAAAAAGACAAATCGTTTATCGGCTATCGAAAAGCTACGGGACGGGGAAAATTGGGCTGGAAATCACTCTTGTGACTCACGAGAAAACTTGCCCACGGACGTCCAAAGTCACATTTGTATATCAAACAATATTCGGTGCTAACAAAACTGACAACAAAACAGCCCATTATTGTACTGTTTTTTGTTCGGAGCATACAACAATGTACCGTTTGTTTTCAATTTTAAATAGCATTGAAAAATGTTTGATAATGATTTGCATCGATTTAAAAATACGACTCGAACGTCGACAGACTAGTTTGATCTCGAGTTCGTCCAGAAAGGTGATGGGAGAACTCGAATCACGAAATAAGCATTCACAAAAAATGGCAAGAGATATTATGGGGGGAAAGTAAGTCTCAAAAATCATTCGAAAGAATCCACAACAGATCAAAGTAAGATTGTCAATTAAAAAAGAATATTGATTTCAAACAATGCTCGACTAAGAAACTAATCGGAAAACTATATACGAAAAACTTACGCTGCTCGATTTGTCGGGACTCTTGAGAACTGATCGAGATGGCTGCGCCAACGAGTCCCATGAAGATGGTACCCATTCGCCTTCGGGGTCTGAGCAACTGTCCTCCGAAAGATCAACCGTTTCGTCATCCCCTGAAAATTGACATTGTTAGGCATTCCAATGCTTCATCGGTGCTCTGACTAACCTTTCGATGAGACCGGTACTCGATCTTCGTGACTATTCCAGACACTGTCCACATTTGGCTCAGCGACTGATCCTCCATCGGCGCTCTTGTCGGCTGCGCCATCAACTGTCTCCGATTTGGCATCCGGGTCATCGGACACTGAAGGTGGGGGGGTTCCTTTGATGTACATGAATTCCTCGCTACTATTGCTGTCATCTACATCACTGTCCCACTCGCTTGGCCCAAAATTGGTGCTGATAATTTCCGAACAAGGTCCAGTGAACCGAATGTCAGCGATGGGATGAGCCTTAAATCGATGAATATTTCATTGAATTCCTGTTTGGTCGATTGGACATCTCGAAAAGAAAGACTCACCCATGGATCTTCTTCACCCGATAGTCGACCCAAAACGTCATCGGCAATAGACGCAGAGAAATTTTGTTCGTTTTGTGTGTCAATTTCACAAATGGTTGGGATGCGATATGAGATTTGTGAATGTTTCGGCAGATCCAATGCAATGTCGGAGATTTTCTGTGGAAACGAATTCGTAATGAGCTGGGTGAACCATTGAGGGATGGAGAATTGAGGTGCGTCATGCAACTTACGTAATTCGATTCGCTGCTGTCTCGAACGATGTCCAATTCAGAGAGAATGTCACTGTTGAATATCACAGATGTTGAATGATTTTGTACTTTGCCAGCGCTTTGAGTGAGCCCAATGCAAACACCGCCGTTGCCGCCACTATCACCAAAACCGCCACCGATACCGCCACCACTGCCGCGGTCGCTGCCATTTTGATATTCGTCGGGAATCACTGAATCATCAGTCCTCTTCCAATAATTTGCTGTGGAATCCATGGCACAAAAACTGTGACTAGCCGCGTACTCACGCTCGTGATTCAAGAAACTACAAGTGTTGTTTTTATTCGCCGAATGGTCGTGCCCATCCGAATGGGCGTTTTCGATGAAAGCTTTCGCGGAGTTGTATTTTGCTTCTGGCTCCTCGACAGACCGCTGGTCGGCCGCCTCAGCCTCAATTGAAGCTACCCTGGTGGCAGCTTCGCTTGAATCGCTTGCCAATGGGATGGCCGAACTGCTAGAACTGCCATCAACTATTCCAGTGGCAGTGCTAACCACTGCATCATCGTCGTCCCATTCCGCTTCAGAAAGCTCCGATACCCGTTCGTCATTGCATCCACTGCCGACAGTGTCATCTTTGAAATGCACAGAAATGCAAGTTTTCAAATCGTCCAACGTGTTTGTGGCCTCGATTGTGCCCGAAATGTCCGACGACAGTTGCTCCACCGTGTTGATGTCCTCGGAGAAGGTCTTCTGTTGTTCCGGCGATAGTAGATCGTTGATGGCATTCACCGTGTCCAATTCGATGTTTTCGAAATCGAACGGCTTCAGCGTTGGTCGTCCGGCCTTTGGTCCCGATTGGGAATCGTCTTCTTGAGACAATGCCTCTGCCTGGGCTGTGTTGTCAGAATCGTAATCATTCGTCGGGGTTTTGCACTCGAGCAATGGTGTATTTGCTGGATTGGTGCTGCTGTGATCCAATTGCGAGATGCTGCGCGGCGAGAATAAGCTGTCGTCGCGATCGCCAAGCGTGTCTTCGAAATTGAAGAGGGTGTCATTTGAGGCCATCAGCGCCTTGGCACCACCCATTATCGCTTCGCCGGTCTCTATGCATCCCGTGCTGTGCGG
>JANSTV010059254.1:0-12289 GCA_027564135.1 Lestremia cinerea | reverse complement strand
AAAGGAACGTAGACTTTGACCGGATACGGCACCTTCTTCTCCGTCACCACAGGGTAGGGAACGGGCTTTTCGACGGGTACCGGGACCTTCACCTCGACGGGGACGTGCACGTGTTTGTACACCGCGTAAGGCTTGGGAACGTGTACGATTTTCTCAACAATCTTCTCCACCGGATAGGGGACCTTCTTCTCAATATATTCCTTGACCGGGTACGGTTTGGGGACGTGCACTAATTTTTCAACAACCTTCTCCACTTGGTACGGTTTTGGTACCTCAACTAGCTTCTCAACGGGCACGTGGACGATTTTCTGCACTGGAACCGGGACGTGCACGACCTTCTCGACAACTTTCTCAACAGCATATGGTTTCGGCACATGAACGACCTACAGGAAAGAAAACGCAAGATATTAATCGTGCTCTTGGTGGATTCTCTAGAAAATTACCTTCTCTACGGGGTACGGTTCCTTTTTGACGACGGTCTTGACGTGGTTGTGGTGGTGATGATGATGATGGTGCTTGATCTTGATCTTCTGCTTGTGCTCTTGCACGACCCTAACTCGCTTCGATTCAGCTCCGCCATTGTCTTCGAACTCGGCGATTTGTTCCATGTTTTTCGTTTCGGAGGATTCCTCATCATTTGATTTGGGCGCGGCTTTGGTATGATGTTCAGATTTCCTCGATTCCATCGGATAAACATGAATTTGTCGAACTTTTCCGTGACGGCGGGGTTTCTTTTTCACCACTTGAATGTCAAACGTCCCACTGGGTGATCCTCGCTTGATCCTCAGTTGATCTGTATTTTCCGATTGCTCCAATTCTTCTGATTGTTCCGTAGGTTTCGCCTCGACAGACGTATCGTCCGTGGGCACCTTCGACTCTGGTTCTGCAATGACAATCGCAATAAGCGTTGCGACCAACGCACATATCGTCTAAAACGAAACGAGAGAATTGGAATTTCAGTAAAATGAACGATGAACGACGACTCCGAGTAATCCTTGTTTTGACACCAAACTGCACGTAATCCAATAAGCATTTTGAAGAAATCACTCACCGCAATCTTCATGTTGTTCGTTTCGAATACTGTTGAACGGAACGATAAAACCGAACTGATGTCTGTCGATGAGTGTACGCAGAGCTTTATACCTCCACGTTGTCGGCACTGAAGCTGACCATGCTGCCACCCATTTGGGGGCCTAATCCAATTAAAAATTCGTGAAAACAACCGTATTCACTTTCGCTGGTGTGCACGCATGAATTTTCCGTTAGACACGAAACATTTTCTGTTTGGTTTTGTTTTTCTTTCGACTTTTTGTTCGAAGTTTAACGGACCCGCCATCACCCACGACGTTAATTTTATTCAAATTGAAAAATGGCACGATTTGCCAGCCAGTCATTCATGTCGATGCGTGTCCGTCGACAAACAATTCACAATGTTGTTTAACGATCAATTTGATGGCAACCACTTGTCGTGGTTATTCAATGTGCGCTAAGTGCTTGTTACGATCGAGTAATCGCGATCAAATGGTACTTTGCGCTCGAGCAAACATAATGCACGCGGTGCCATCGCACATGACGATGAATGTACGGTTTGGAATGAGGAACGTTGAACTTGAAGTGTTGTTTACCTTTCCGATGCGATCGACAGGCGGCAATTCATTTGAAATTCCAATTATTGTTCCGGGTGCATGTCTGGCCATTCACTTTTATCGATGGCCGCGCATCAGCCTGGTAGATGAGAGGCGTTGATTTGATATTGCATTTCGATTTTGTTGAACCTGACTTATTGACAGTGACTTTGAACTTCGAAGAGAAAAAATCAACTTGTGATGTCAATGTCCCGTTTCTTAGCCGTCGACTTGGAGGAACGATTAGCTTCGTGAGGGATGGAACATTCCCATCCAAATAATCGAATTGACCGACGATTAGGAGGGAGGACGAAAAAGTGACTCGCTTATCGATTCAACGTTTCCCAATCCAACGACTTTCTAAACTTTTAGAGGGATTCCAAAATAAAGAGTTTTGTTTTTTCAAACCGGATGTGGCTTGAGCTCTTTTTTGCTACAGCCAGTCGAGGAAAATCGAGCTCCGTAGCGCTATGATGGACACCGATATTTGCATTAATTTCCATGCTTCAACGGAAGATATCCGAAGCGTAATAAGTAACAAACGATTTATTGCACCAGCTGCCGGCCATGCATCGACGAAATTGAAGAGCGAATGGTGCCATCTACGAAAACGTAGCGAACTAATGTCGAGCCAACCAAACTGCTTGTGATGTGAACCACAGAAAATGCTTGACAAGCATTGACATTTGCCGATGGCATGGCGGTTTGATTGTTTGATTATATGTTTGCTGGTGAATCTCATTCAAAATCAGCCAACAATTTGGGATCGACTCGAAAATTTGGCTAATTTTTGCTTTGAATAAGTATCACCACCGCACTGTTCGCATTAAAACGATTAAAATCAGACGAAAGGAGACGAACGTAGCATGTTTTCGATATGTAAACAAGCGCATCCAGCGACCGGTATTGAGTTCTCAATATCGTGTCGCTTTTTCAACAATTTCGAGGAGAATATTGTGACAGCCGGTGCGAACATTCTGCGAGTTTTTCGAATCATTCCCGATGTGGAAACAAACACAATGGAGAAATTCAGCGGTAAGTTAGCGCAACCCTGCGATTGGGTCCATTTCCTCCGAATGACCTGTGTGATTTTATGACAGACTTGCGGCCACCGAATATGCGATTGGAGTGCGTCGCGACTTACAACCTGTTCGGTAATGTGATGGCCTTGCAGTCGGTTTCGTTGTCGGGATCGCAACGGGATGCACTACTGATCAGCTTCAAAGATGCCAAATTGTCGGTGGTGCAGCACGACCCGGATACGTTTGAGTTGAAGACGCTGTCGCTGCATTACTTTGAGGAAGAGGACATCAAGGGAGGTTGGACAGGAAACTACTACGTGCCTATAGTAAAGGTGGATCCGGACAATCGGTGCGCTGTTATGGTGGTCTACGGAAAGAAATTGGTTGTGTTGCCATTCCGACGGGACTCCTCGCTAGACGAAATCGAGGTGCAGGATGTGAAGCCGATGAAGAAGACGCCAACACAGATGATCGCCAAAACACCGATTCTCGCTTCGTACATTATAACGCTGAAGGATCTCGACGAGAAGATCGATAACGTCATCGACATTCAGTTCTTGCACGGCTACTACGAGCCAACATTGTTGATTCTGTATGAGCCGGTGAGGACCTTCCCGGGTCGTATTGCCGTTCGATCCGATACCTGCACGATGGTAGCCATCTCGTTGAACATTCAACAGCGTGTGCATCCCATCATTTGGACTGTGACTGGGCTGCCGTTCGACTGTACACAAGTTCTAGCAGTTAAGAAACCGATCGGAGGCTGTTTGATCATCGCCGACAATTCGTTGATCTATTTGAATCAGAGCGTGCCGCCATACGGCGTAAGTTTGAACAGCATTGCCGATCACAGCACAAATTTCCCGTTGAAACCCCAGGATGGCCTCAAAATCAGCTTAGACGCAGCCCAGATCGCATTCATCGACACCGACAAATTGGTGTTGTCTCTGCGAGGCGGTGAATTATACGTGCTGACGTTGTGCGCAGACTCACTTAGATGCGTACGAAGCTTCCATTTCAGCAAAGCTGCTTCCAGTGTGCTGACGTGTTGCATGTGCGTTCTGGCGGAGGAGTACATCTTCCTTGGATCTCGTCTCGGTAATTCGCTACTTGTTCGCTTTACCGAAAAGGACGACAACACGGTCATCACGATCGATGACTCGGACATTTTGTACAAGGAAAAGGGTGAGTGGGCTCGACGGTTTCAGAACTTCATCCATTCATGTTCAATTCGATTCGACAGAATCCAGCAAAAAGCGATTGGAGGAAGAAGAGCTTGAGGTGTACGGCAGTGGATTGAAGACATCCGTTCAATTGACCAGCTACACCTTCGAAGTGTGCGACAGCGTGCTGAATATTGCGCCAATCGGAGCGATGACGGTTGGCGTACGCAGCACTGATGATGAGGCAGAGCAACCGGACGGAGAAAGTCGAACGATACGACCCGAGTTGGAAATCGTCACGTCGAGTGGACGCGGAAAGAATGGAGCACTGTGTGTGCTGCAGTCGTCCATTAAGCCCCAAATAATCACGAGCTTTGGTCTGTCGGGTTGTTTGGATGTGTGGACCGTTTTCGATGAGGCTGGTCAAAATATGAATCACAGCTTCATGATTCTGTCCCAGGATGCGCACACGATGGTCTTACAAACAGGCGAGGAGATCAATGAAATCGAAAACACAGGATTTTGCAACACACAGCGAACGATCCACGTAGCCAACATTGGCAATAATCGCTACATCGCCCAGATTCTCAGCAAAAGCATTCGATTGCTGCAAGGAACACGTCTGCTGCAAAACATTCAAATCGATAGCGATGGGGATTTGATTCAGGTATCCGTTTGCGATCCATACATCTGCCTCCAGTCGGCAAACGGGCAAGTTATAACATTAGCGTTGCGAGAGATTCGCGGAACTCCCCGGTTGGCCATCAACAAGAACACCATCAGCAGCGTAAGCTATGAGTTTCTCTCAAATGGCCGGGCAGGTTCTTGATTTTTGATTTATTCTGTTCTCAGTCACCGGTTGTGATCGGTCTCAGTGCGTATCGCGACGTCTCCGGGATGTTCACGACGAAATACGAGGACTACGCCGACTTGAACTCAAACAATGGACAAGCACATGCTAGCAGTGGATTCGGCTACATGAAACCCGAGCCCAACATGCGAATGGAAGACGAAGAAGATCTTCTTTACGGCGAAGGTTCTTTCAAAATGAAAAATGTAAGTCTCTCAAGCGCTACATCTTCGATCTCAAGAGTTAACGATTCCCTTGAAATTTTCCAGTTGGCTGACTTGGCAATTCCGTCCAAGAAAAAGAACTCTGATTGGTGGCGTCGATATCTACAACCGGTCAAGCCGACCTTTTGGCTGTATGTACTTCGCGATAACGGCAACATGGAGATTTACTTCATGCCCGATATGAAGTTGGCGTACATCGTGACGAACGTCGGTAACGGCAACAAATTCCTGTCGGACTCCATGGAATTCGTTCCACTTGCGTTGAGTCTTCAGAATGCCGATGGTAACGTTGACATATCGAACTTCAATCAAACTTGCAGCGAGGCTTCGATGCCAATCGAGATTTTTGCCATCGGTTTGGGTCACTATGGACGCAGTCCAATCCTTTTCATTCGCACAAAAACCGACTTGCTCATTTACCGAGTGTTCCGGTATCCGCGAGGTCATCTGAAGATCCGTTTCCGGAAACTCAGTCACGGCGTAATGCTCCCCCTGCAGAGCTCTGACTCGAACAGAAATGCAATGGAAACGGAGGATGAGGAGCAAACAAGGAATGCCAAGATTCGAACGATTCGATACTTTGACAATGTTTCGGGGCACAATGGTGTGGTGATCACTGGCGACAAGCCCTACTTGATATTGCTGACAGCGAGAGGTGAACTGCGCACGCATGAATTCTATGGGCAAACCGCGATGAAGAGCTTTGCCCCATTCAACAACGTGAACTGTCCCAACGGGCTCATTTACTTTGATCACAACAATGAGCTCCAAATCGCGATATTCCCGAATTATCTCAATTACGATTCCAATTGGCCTGTGCGAAAGGTTCCTTTGCGATGCACCCCATCCGCGATTGTTTATCACAAAGAAACGAAAATCTATTGCGTGGTGACGGACACCGAAGAGGAGAATCATCATTACTATCGCTTCAATGGCGAAGACAAGGAATTGACGGAGGAGGTCAAAGGAGAGCGGTGAGTTCGTCCATGGAGATGGTCCAAGTCAAATTTTTTGAAATTCGTTCTTTCGACAGATTCATTTATCCAACGATTAGCAAATTCGAGGTGTTGCTCGTGGCTCCGAGCACTTGGGAAATCGTTCCAGAGGCGTCCATCAAACTGGACGATTGGGAGCATGTGATTTCATTCAAGAACGTCCATTTGGCTTACGAAGGCACGCGGTCTGGATTCCGCGAGTACATCTGCGTTGGAACGAACTACAACTACAGCGAAGATATCACATCGAGGGGACGAGTAAGTTTTGACAAATAGACGGCACTGCGGGCAGACTCATCCAAAGTTTCGTTTCACAGATCCTCATCTACGATATCATCGAGGTCGTTCCGGAGCCCGGACGTCCACTGACAAAATACAAACTCAAGGAAATATACACGAAAGATCAGAAAGGTCCTGTGTCGGCCATAACTCACGTTCTAGGCTTTTTGGTTACGGCCGTCGGCCAAAAGATCTATTTGTGGCAGTTGAAAGACAACGACTTGATTGGCGTCGCCTTCATTGACACCAACATATTTGTGCATCAAATGATTTCGATAAAATCCCTGATTTTGGTTGCGGACATGTACAAATCAGTTAGCTTACTGAGATTCCAGGTGAGAAAGCGCAAAAGATTACTTTCGAAAGACGGTTTCTGAGCCTCGTTTCGTTTGCAGGAAGAATACCGTACGCTGTCTCTTGTATCAAGGGATTATCACCCGATGAATGTACTGAATGTCGAATACATTGTCGACAATTCGAATTTGGGCTTCGTGGCATCCGACGTCGAGGAGAACCTCACCATTTTCATGTACCAGCCCGAGTCTCGCGAATCGTTTGGCGGACAGAAGTTGCTTCGGAAATGTGATTTTCACTTAGGCCAACGCATCAATTCTATGTTCCGCGTTCAATGCTACAACAATGCCAGACAGTGGCATTCCGGATCGGCTAATTATGAAAACAAGCAAACGTCATATTTCGGTGAGTTCAGCTTCTGCATGCTGAAGTGATTCAGTAAGTGAGTTTTCATTTCCATTTTGTAGCCACTTTGGATGGAGGGTTGGGTTATTGCGTCCCGCTACCGGAAAAAACCTATCGACGGTTGTTCATGTTGCAAAATGTGCTGCTTATCCACTTGGAACATCTTTGTGGATTGAATCCCAAGCACTTCAGGTGAGTTTCGTTCTTTCATTCTGTTGCGGGGAAATCATTACGCTCCTTTTTAGAACCATCAAAACAGGACGGCGATTGCCGAACAATCCTTCGCGGTGCATCCTGGACGGGGATCTAGTGTGGTCATTCCTGACGCTGCCGATCAACGAAAAGCAAGATGTTGCGAAGAAAATCGGCACGAAAATGGAGGAAATCATTGGCGATTTGATGGAAATTGAGGCTGCAACAGCAGCATTTTGAATTTGTTGATGATTCGATAATAATGAGCGGCGAATTAAAGATTGATTAGCTGATTCCGATGGCGAGAATCAGTTTATTAAAAAACAATTTGAATAAATTAACTAAATAAAAAAAATGAAGAAATTGTAATAATAATAACAACCGAAGTTGACTGGAATTTAATGAAAGATCACGATTTGCTTGATGGCATTTTGCTGACTCGACTGAATTTTGAAGTAAAGTTGTATGGTCTGGACAAGCCATTGGGGACTCTGGCTTCATCACTCGAACTACCATCTCCGTTTTCCGAATAATTCTCGTTATTTTGCGTGGCTGAGCTGAGATCTTCGGAAAGCATCCGCAGACCAGGCCGTAATGCGGACTTGGCTGAAGGTCTTAAAGGTGCCAGACGGGGCTTTTTGAAGATCGAAAACTGAAATCGGAATGGAATCAGTCTCGATCGCTGCAATGCTGGGTCTCATCGATTTACCTCATTTGAACTGGACGTGCTCTTCTCCTGAAGTCCTTTCACTGGTGCCGACAATCCTGATCGGCTCCGCTTGCTAATTGCCAATCCAGCGATGCTACTTGATTTTATCTTCAAGTATGGCGAATCGGACTTTTCGCCCTTCGCTGACCTCAGGGCATCAATCTCGACATCGGACATATCCATGTCTGCACTGCCCAATGTGTTGTTGACGGGGTATTTTGGGATGGTTATTGGTGACATTTCCATATCGGTGCTTCCAAGTGAAACCTCAGCTTTGGATGCCCCACTTCTGAATCGGTACAGCTTACTCTCAACCACCGCGAAATCATCCTCCAATTTTCTGAAACAGAAACGAAATATTCCAGTTGACGAACTGTTAAAAATCCTCACACAAAATTCTTACTCTTTCTCGCTTCGCAAATGTCGAACTTCATTCTGCAATGAGTTGTTTAGTCGCCGCAATTCGGTTCGTTTTGTCTCGCTGGCGCGCAATTCACGTTTTAAAGCGGCCGTTGTAGCGGCTAGTGATTTGACGCAGCGGTTCTCCTGGATGATATCCTCGGCCTCTTTTTGAGTTCCATCCAAAACCAATTTAATGCTTTCCATCGATTGGATCTGTGCGTGAGCCTCTTTCAGTTGCTCTTGCAGGACATCGATCTCTTTAATGCGCGATTGGAAATATTTGTTCTGGAAAGTTCACAGCCAAATTAGGTGGCCATCCAAATCACATCTAGCGGATGAGCTTACCTGGTCCACGTGGGACCTGTTAAGGATATGTAGTTGTTCCAACTTCTGCTCCAACCCAATGATGGCCTCGCGACCCCGCCTTTGTGTATTCTTCAGCTCCGCATTTTCCGTTCGCATTTCCTGAAGACTTTGCTCCTTCGATTTGATAGCACCGTCTTTCTCGATGATTGCGAGTTTAAGTTTGTCAATTCGATCTTGCAACACAACCACATCTTCTTCGGCACCCTCTCGCGCGGCTGTTGTATCGTGAAGGGACGAAATATTGAAGTACATCCGCGTGAGATTTTGCTCGAAGGTTTTGTGTCGGCATTCCGGACATGTTTTCGATCTGTCAATCGTCCAAAGAAAAATGCATGAGTTCCGTTCAGTCACAGTTTACAGAGTATTTACTCACCTTTCCAACCATTTTCGCAAGCATTGGCTGTGAAATATATGCCCACATTGGGTGATGTTCAAACTGCTCCCGTCAACATTTGTAAACAATTCGGAACATATCGCACACGAAGCGTTCATTGCGCTTCCACCATTCGATCACCGATTCTTGTTTACAAACAGCAGATGGATCAACCTAACCTAAATGATTTGTATGCCGGCGATTAACGCGACCGACTCAAATGGAATTCAAACGAGAATCAACCCCAGGACGAACGGCAGACGAACAAATTAAAAATAAAATTAAAAATAAAATTGAATCGCAACGGGTTCAGATACAAAGGACTTCCACACAAAGAAAAAGTTCAATCTATCACCGATTGCCTCCAAAACCAAATGTCAAATTTGGACCGATGCTAGCAAGTGACGGTTTGAATTTGGCCCGGAACCGATGTACGACTGCCGCTTAGCGGTTTCGATTGTGCAAATTAAAAAAAAAACGAAAATCTGTTTCAAATAAATGATTTATTGGAAGAAAAAAAAACAAAAAAAAACAAATTTAAAGCGTTCTCCAAATTCGACAAAGTTCCAAAACAGTATCAATGTTTGATTGGCTCATTAAGGTTGATGGACTCGATTTCTTTGAGAATCCCATCAAAACGTTTCGTCAAAGTGGTGTTGACTGCTGCCAGGCATTCGTCAGTCTTGGAAGCTGGAAGAGTCTTCACACCGGCGAGGGTAGTTTTAATGGCACCCTCCACACTTTCAACGTCGTTTTGCAGGTCAGCGTCAGTCGCCGTTGAATGAAGGATCTTATCGAAAACCTCCTTTATGCTTTTGAATACATTCGCTGTTGAATCTGGCACCAATGCCGCTCCGATTTTTGCAGCGCAACTCTTGATGGCTTTGCGGGCCGTTGTGATGACTGGAATGTAGTCTTTCAAAGCATGACAAGCCTCTTCGGTCAGCAGCGTATCGTCGGACTCGATGGATGTGCGTTCACTGTCCAAATGTTCCTTGATGGTGTTATGGAGGTTGGTGTTGACGTTGTATGGGACCCGCTCGTAGATGCTGTCCCGCACATTGATCATTTGGACGATGAAATACTTTGTGATGTCGACGAATTTATCGGTGTTTGGTCCTCTGCCTTTCAGACCGTCCAGTGCAGACCCATATGGATCTCCGTCTCCGATAATCGTCTTCGGCGTGAAGAGCATGTTCTGGCATGCGGTGGCCGCAATCGTTATCACATCTTTGTAGTACTTACACTCGATCTGGGCCATCGCCTGATGGGCGAGGGCTACCAAACATAGAAGAAATAAGTGCTTCATTTTACCAACGTTTATTTTCGTTTTATTTTTCAAAACTAAACATTTTCATAAATTTTCCTTTCGTTTTTATAGCTGAAACAGACTGCACGTGTCAGATGAAAAACACGTCAGCCCAACTTCTGGAATTCGCGCGTGTTTGCATCGAAAGATAGGGACAATTCATCTCAAAGTCATTTTTCTTTTCAATTCCGCGAAAAATTCCCATCTGTTTATTTCACTTTTACCGAAAACGACGCAGATCTCCTTCGGAATTCAGAGCAAACATTGCAAGGTGCATGCCTTCCTCCCAATTCAGTATAAAACTGGTGTAATCATGCGACGAAAATGTTTATTTTCAAATAGTATCGACACCGTGAAAATGGGAAAATCGATTCTCGTGACTTTGTGCCTGGCAACTTTGCTGCAATTCGTAATTGCATGCGAAAACTACAGCGATGTGGTCGATGCGGCCGCTGGCGGTGTCCAGGCCATGATCTTTGAACCAGACACAATCGGTGTGGGTGATTTAACACCGAACGACATTCCCGTTTTGATGGAGCAACTCAAGGGCAAAGGTCCGAAGGAGCTCGAATCCGAAGTGGAAACGTTCCGCAAGGCTGTTGAGGCATTCCTGATCAGCACCGACGATCTCGAGACGTTTTTCTACGAGAAGGTGCCGCATCATGTGAGCACCACCGAACATCACAAAATCTACGACTACGTCAATTTCAACCGTGAAAAACTGGTCGACAAGAATGGATCGGCTGTAAAGGCATGTGCTGCGATGGATTCATTCAAAAAAGTCATCGTCAACATGTGGACGACTGTTAACGCTTGCATGAAGACGTTGCTGAAAATGGCGGTGCCCGAACACATTCTGACAGGAGCTTTCTACCAGGAATTGAGAGAAACCGTCAAGGAAATCTTGGATGCCAAGAAGAACAACGTCGAGGATGTGCGATCGCAAATGGAGAAACATAATAAATACATGGCGGACGTCATGGACGGCAAACACTTGAAGGACAAGGAGCAGGAAATCCAAAAACATGACGCGGAGGTGGAAGACTGCGTTGAAGCAGCGGGCAGCGATCTGGATGCAAAATTGACTATAATTTTGCAACAAATCCAAAAAATTCAAGCATAATTTCATTCTTTTGGAATCACTTTTTTCGAAGCAGAAAATAAAATTTGCTCTCAAAAATTAGTCTTTCGTTTCATTCGTCGTCTCTGTTGTCTGCGTGAGCTACTGGCCGGCCTTTCGAAAAATAATGAAAATCACAGCCGAATTGAATAAAACCTACTTATATTTGTTTCGAATCAATTATTCACAGAGCAAAGTATACAAAACCTAAAAATTAAAATCATCGCGAATAAATAAACCGTTTCAACTCGAATTTTGCGATGAAATCAAGAATAAAACTAAATGACATGTTTGTCGAGAACAAATCCAAATGTTTATTTCGTTATCAAATTCGTAAAAACATGATGGAATACGGATGTTGCCGTTTTGTTGTATATTTTTGTAACAAAATACCGAAATGGCGCAGCCATCTTAACGGGCTGAGACAGAGACTTGCCAGACACGGATGGTGTTGTCACTGTAGCCAGCAAACAAGGTTTGTCCATCGGTCGACCAGGCGAGCGACAAGCACTGTGGTGGGTCAGCCTTTGATGATGACGAGGAGATAACTTCTGGACGAAGTTCCTCAACGGTCTTCTTGCATGCCAAATCCTGGAAAAGGGGAAATTAACGGGATTAGTTTTTTTGCTCGTTTGTTTCAGCGAGGGTGAATTTTTCCTCGAAATTTGGGTGAATGTTTGGCCGGACAGGTGTCACATAACGAATTGAGATCGCGAATGCAACGTTTAATAGCCAAGTTTAGTCTGGCAAGGGGTTAAGTGGCCCGTTCTGGTGGATATCAGAATCGAACCGTGGAGTGATTACAATGCCATTGGCGGTCTGCACGTGAAAATGAAACGAATCGATCGACTTTGCACGAAGGGTTTTCAATTTTTGTTTGTGTTTTGAACTTGAAATGTTTGGCTTGACAGGTGTTATAAAACGAATGGATGTCGGAAATATAACGTTTAAAAGCCAAGTT
>JANSTV010059243.1:0-12291 GCA_027564135.1 Lestremia cinerea | reverse complement strand
AACGACGAATCGCAGGGCTGTTGAGAGACTTCTCATGGTCCTCTCCCAAGACCCTTCATGGTCCTCTCCCAAGACCCCCATCAATAAATCCCAACGAGGCCACCAGACCGCCTCTTCCTCCTCCAGCCAAAACAAACAAAAAGAAAACCCCTCGGAAATGCATTGTAATTCAATTTATTTACCATCATGTTGAACACATTTTCCATGAAATTTGAATAAAAGAGTTCTTAATTTTGATTCCGATAACATTTAATTTAATTTTGAAAATTTAAAATTTATTTATGAATTTTCTTACAATTGACAGCAATGCAGTCTGGCATTCTGTATGCGTCTCGCACGCAATCGAGGTGGCTCGAACTTGCGAGTGTTTTGCTTGTGATGTCGATCGTCAACCTCAGAGGCATCGTCCAGCAGCCCATCTCAGTTTCGACTACTGAACCCTGCGATTGGCTGGTTTATTGCGATTTGGAAGCCATCCCACGTTCCCATCGATCCCAACGTTCAATCTCCATCCAACCTTCAACTCGTTAGGAATGTATTTCTCAAAGATTTCTACTTAAATTCTGTTCGCCCTCCGTGAACAAAACGCCAATTAATGAATTCTACAACTCCGTCCACGTTCCCCCTCCCACCGCGTTTCATTCTGCTTTTCTCATATAAATTAGTTTTGTTTTTAATTTAAAATTACGGCTAAATAGTTGTTTGAGACACGACACGTCAATATAACATTACATATTCCTTATTTTATGGTGGTTTCTTTCCGACGGCATCTGAAATGGGACGAGGAGAGAGAATCATGATTAGAACCGAAGATCGATAGGGCGATCGAGATCACAAAAATTGAAGCGACCAAAACGCATCAGAAATCATAATTACCTCCGCACGGTCAATCGAAATCGACTTAGCCCTGCTCCGTTCTACGTCCGCCGCTTTTACTAACCTTTGTCTTACGTTTGTATCTCGTCTTGATCGGACTGTAATCGGTTGTGTCGCGACTATCTTCGTCGCTGATTGCCAACGATTTTGAAGTTTTCCGTGCACGACCGTGTCGTGTCTTGATCGGACCAAATATATCACTGTCATCATCACTGTTTGGTGACGAACCGCCACAACTGCTGTTGTATTTCCGTCGCTGTTGGATTTGCGAGCGTTCCGGATCTGTGGTTCGGGATGCCTCCGATGAGCCACCAATGGTACTGCTGCAATTCGATGATTCGTCTGTGGTGAATGCTCCATCGTCACCCTCATTGGGCCCGTATTTCGACGAGGGCTTACGTCGCTTGATAACGTCATCGCGATAGCACAATATCTTCTTTGTTGGCATGATGACGCGACGCAGACCATTCTTGCGTTTGTCCGCTTTGCCGTTGCCCGCAAGGGGGGTAGTGTCCGGGGCCATTTGTCGCGTTGGCTTTGTAATGGTACAGTGATTGACCAATGAATGGTCTAGCAGTGGTGTGGTTATTTCCTCTGGCACTCCCTTCTGGGGGGTCGCAATGTCCTCCTCGCAAATATCCTCCAGACTGCCGCCACTGTAGCTCTTCTCCGACGCCGTTCGTGACACCAGACGCTTCTTGCCCGTCTCCTTGAATTGTTTCATCAACGTGATTTGCCGCTTCCGCCACACATCCATCATCGGCTTGGTGTACCCCTTGATGCTATTGTTATGAGTATCTGAGTCCTTACTGTCTAATTTGCTGCGATTCTTTGAATTTTCCACTTCCAAAATGGCGTACGTCGGATTGCCGGTGTAGCGATGCGTTGGCGTTTGATCAACAGCTTCTTCACGTTCGAATTCCTTTTCGGCTCGTTGACGGGCTATTTGATCGGGATCCGTGCTCAATATTTCGGTCCACGAGAATTTCTTATTGCGTTTCTTTGGATTCGTTTTCGAACGCAAATTCTTGGGTGATATTCGATTGCGGGCGGTCGGTGTTTCGCACAAGGTTGCCATCAATCCGAGCTTCATCATTTTACTCAGATCCATGACTTTCTGACCGTTATTGTTGTCCACACCGTCGACAACATCCTCAGCCATTGGCAATAGCATCTGCTTCATTTCGGTGACATTCAGAACCATCTCGGCCGGTTGATAGCCCAGTCGGGTGAATTCCTTTCGGAAAATCTGCTTGCAAAGCTGATAGTCCGGTCGATCGTGATAGGCTAAATTCATGACGTGCTGCATAAACTCAAAGATGAACGTGGGAATGGCCTGACCGAACATTTTCTTGTAGAGCGGCTTCAGATCGGTCATGAAATACTCCTTCATGCGATGCACCTGCTCCGGTTGACTCATCAATTTCTCATTCTTCCACGGCAGAAATCCCTGACTCCAATAGATCAAATTGAATGCCAGACATTCCAAATCACTGCGTCGCGAATGAGCGCCCATGTGAGCGTCACGAGATGTGAACTCCAAAGTGCCGTCATGTGCACGACGTTGGTCCATCTGAAATGGTCGATGCACACCATCCGAATCGACAAACTTCAATGCCAACCCAAAGTCGATCAAATGTGCTCGATATTCGGTGATGATGTGAATTGAATTCCTTTCCCTTTCTTTCTTGAGGTTCTCTTCGTCATCGTCTTCATCATCGATCAGCCCATTCCGTTGATGAATGAATCGTCCTCGTCGGCAAGATTTTCTCGTGTGCGAATGCTTGGCCTCCCAGTCGTCGTCATCCTCCTTGGCCTTGTTGAAATGACCGCCGTCACTTTCGTCATCGCAGTAATTGATCTGTTTCTTGGGGCGACGTAGATAGTGGGATGGCATCGCCTCCAATTTTCGTGTCTTCCGTTCCATACGAGCTGCCCGTATCGAATTCGAGCCACTGGATTTCGCTTTTGGATTAACTCGCTTCCGGGCTACTCGCTGAGGTGGTTCACTATCGGACTCTCCTTCGTCGTGTGGTGCCTGGAAATCGCTATCCGACTCCTTCGACGTCTCTGATTCGTCATTGTCGCCGACAGTCGAACCGTTTTTCGAACTTCGATTCGAACCGTTGCTCGTTCGCTTGTTCTTCTTTAGGCTCGCCGACGATTGGCTGGTTACCGTCTCGCTGCTCTTCTCAGTCATTATTCTCTTCTTGTTGTAGGTGCACTTGCCGATCATTATGTTCTCGGCTTTGATATCCGAATGTGCGTAACCGCTGTCGTGCAAATGCTCCAGCACGTCAATCAGCTGGTCCGCAATCACTAGGATGTGCTTGGGGTCCATGCGATGATTCTTGACAATCGAATGCAAGTCGAAATCGTATCGAGGCAAAATCAAAAATCGATATCGCGTCTCCCCAAATGAATGTCCGCCTGACGCTATGTACGCCGGCATTCCAAGGGGCAAAGTGTTTTCATCTGCGTTTCAACGAAAAATGCAAAAAGATTAGTTGATGAATCACTCATTCTCGACGAAATTTCATGCGCATCACTCGTCGTCACTTACCCGTCACTTTCCCCGCCTTCAGCAAACAATGAATTTCTACAAATAACGGTCCACTCTTGTGTGGCTCAATTTTCACAACATATTTCGCATTTTCACTCGTTACTGGCTGCAGAATGTTATCGGAAGCCAAGAATATTTCACCAAAACTGCCTTTGCCTGCGAAATTAAGTCGGAGGAAAAACCAGAAAATAAATTGAAAATCAATTGTGAAACCCCTGGCATCTCTGATAGATGCGACGGCAACGACGACGACGACGATAATCAAAACAAAAACAAAACTGTTTGCCTTGAGAACGCATCGCAACGCATCGATTCGCGTTCAAAACAATGCAACCGCAAACAAACACTCACCGATTGGTTTGCCGCATCTCCACTTTTTCGAACACAAATCCGTCAATACGACTCCATCCACGAGCTCGGTGGTCAACGAAAATGACATTTCAGTCGTCGGCGACAGTTCAATCGCATCCACTTTCCGCTTCTTATTCGAGCTATCGTAATTGACCGCTTCATGGTCGATGTTTCGTTTTCCCATGTTCCGCCACAGCACTGTCATCGTAAAGGCACAAACAGGAAAAGATGAAAAATGCGAAGAAAAAAACAACAAAATCAGTCTTGTTTTGAACGGCGACCAGAACAAAAAAAAATGAAGCAAAGATCGAAATTTCAGCGACGCGGGAGGAACGGTGAAAAAAATGAAGTAAAATGGAACGGAACGCAGTCGGAACGTTCAGACGGGTTTTCAACAACTGAATATCGAACCGAAGACGATTCACAATACAACTGCAGCCGGACGAGTGAGCCCAACTGAAGTGAACGAACACACCGACTGTCGGTGCGTCTGTGTGCGAGGTGAGTCTGGCGAGTGGAAGGTTTTTATTTTTTTTTCTTTTGCTTTTGCCTCGTTTGCCGCACACGAACGAAATGTCAAACCGCACACAAACCACTACACTGCCGTGCTTCAGTGTTGAATCGCGGCGAATCGAATATCAAACAATCCGTACCGTATGAGCAAGACGAAGACAGAGAAAAAGGAAAAGAAGAAAAAAAAAAAATAGTCGACGGAAAAAATTTCACTTTGAACGAAATGATGCACCATCGAAAGCGGAATGGGCGACGGACCCATGGAAAATCACCAGCACCGTTCCATCGGCAACGGTTTTCGCTTGCAATTTCTTCACAATTTTTACCTTTCAATATGGAATATTGATTTTAAAAACACACGGCCCGTGCGTGATTCGAAATCGAATGGCAAAATGGTTAGTCAATGGTGGACTGGATGGGCGATTCAATCAATTACCACTTTCAACGCGCAACACTTTCAACACTTGGATCTCAGTCGCGGAATGCCGATTGGAAAAGCATTCTATGCGATTCTCGCAATCGCCACAAATTCACTATGTCGCACAATTTCCACAAATTTTTCGATAATTTTCCACATTTACTTTCCGTCTACTTTTCTGCTACATGGCTTATTGTATCACTGTCGCCATTTGCAATTCGATAGATTTTTTTCGGGTATGTCAATTGGACGTGTGTGTGTGTGCGTGTGTGTGTGCGCGGTTTGAATTTCGAATGAGCGGTTTTTAACGTTGATTTTATTTTTTGAATTTTTCTTTTTGGTTATTTTTTTTTGAATTATGGGTTTTTTCGAATGGAATTTCTCGCGAAAAATTTCCATTTTGAGAGAATTGACTGATTTGATGTCGGACGGTTCGGATGGGTGATGATAGTCGGGCCCTATTTGAAATGGGAATATCGATCGAGGGTCATTCACTTTTTTCGTGGAAAACTTCCGTTTTTCAGGTTTAAAATTTTCCACCCATGGATTTGGTCATCAAAGACTAGGCTCGTTTAAAAATTTCCATGAGACTTGCATGAAAATAAGAAAACTCGAAAAAATCCAATTCGTCGAAACAACCGAGAGATGGCGCTGATTCGAATTTCAGGAAATAACCGGAAAACCGGTTGATTTGACATTTGAAATCGCCGGGCGAAGTAGCACTTGTTCGGCCGATTGTGATGTTTTGAGGGAAAATCGCCCAACAAAGAAGGCCTTGCAATGAGCGTTAAACTGGAGCGTCGTCCACCGATCGCAGTCTCCAGTTCAAGTTCAACTGATGACAGCTTCGTAGACCCAGTCGGACCAGCGAGAAAAGTAAAGAGATGGAAAATCCGAGTGCATCAACTGAGCCGTGGTACTCGAGCTTCTTATCAAATGTACTTCAATCAGTGACAGGCGCCCTCAATGCGAATCATCCGACCCGTCCGGCGTTCATATGCGAGACGTGCTCGAAAACTTTCAAGCGAATTTCCTCGCTGAAAATGCATCGTCGATTGCACAGCGGCCAGAAGGAGTACGTCTGTCCCGAATGTCACAAGGAGTTTTTTCAAAAGGGCAATCTTGAGATTCATATGCTGACGCACTCCTCGTCGTGTCCTTACCAGTGCACAATCTGCTCGAAAACGTTCAACCAGAAGTCAAACCTGAAGGTGCATCAACAGCGACGGCACTCCATCAAAATGTCCCCGATGACCTACTCCGTGCAATGGACCTGCTCCCAATGCGATTCCTCCTTCGCGAAGAAGACGCTCCTGAGCAAACATCAACGCGATACCGGCCACCGGCCGATAATCAAGCGAGATGCGTCGACTGGACTTGATGCAATGTCATTCGTCGTTCCGGCTCCCTCCAAGATTTTGCAGCAGGTTCAAGATCGCAAGGCTATTCCGCTGGTCGAGGTCAAGTTCCTGGAAGGAGAACCGAAGATGTGTCGGGTCGTTCAAGTGCGAGACGGAGAGATGGTTGTTCGTCCTGTCAAAGGGGATGATCTCGGCGATTTGACAGCCGATGAGAATGTCTCGATGACGGTCATCGCCTTCATTTATCAATCGCTCGACGAGAATGGGCGACAGGTTTTTGTTCTGCAACCGCCTAGGAAATTAGCCAAGGCCGGATCCTTGGCTGATGCTGCTGATTTGGATTGAGTTGAGGATTCTCTCGCGAATTTTCGAATTAGAATTAAGTTTTTTTTTTTTAAGTTTTCACGCGATCTCTTCCTCGGAGCAATTTGTGCGAAAAATTCGCGATAATTCCGAAATTCAACATGAAATTGAAGTCATTTATCTAATTAAATTATTTGATAAGTCATCGGCATTATTTAGATTATGTGGATCGTAGTCGTAATGTTGCACCGTTACAATGTAATTGGAAATGGGATTTATTTAAATGCAGATGGAATGGAAGTGCTGAGGACAAGAGCTGTGGGAAATTGAGAGAGAGCCGTCCATTGGTCGATTGATCGCATTTTCCCCTCCATTGTAAAGCTTCGAGTTGGCTCAAACTCTGTGAATCAAACTACCCCACCCGCTCGAGCCACCCGCCAAAATATCCAAAGGCAGACTCACCTTGATGCCAATTTCAACGTTTGAATTTTGCTTAATTTATCGCTTGATTTTTCGGAGTGAAGCAAAAGCTTCGCTTAAGCTTTGTGTTCATTGACGTTCCCTCACATTGGCCATGACACGTTGATTGTGAATATCATCGTAAGTTGATTCCTTGACGTGTTTCTTGCGATTTCTCATTTGATCCGCTTTCCGTCCCTTGGTCGATGTGATGATAGCCGTTGGCGTGCTCGTCCCACTCGTAACTTTGTCCATCGTCTGAGTTGGCTGCGTGGCACTCATGACCGTTGTGCTGGCGGTCATTGCATTGCGATCTCCGCATTCAATTATTATTGCCAACTCGGTGATTCTGACAGCAAGCGGTGCGATGCCTTTCCTTAAATTTTCACGTGTCGCTCGATTTCGCTCAGGGCTGAGTCACTTGCATCGACTTTACGAAATAAAACAAAGAATGGGTTTGCTGTTCTTTGTGCATCATTTTTATTGAAATTTGAAACATTTATTTTGTAAATTTGAGATTTTCCAAAGAAAAAAAAACCGAAATTAAAATAAACGTGATGAAACGCGTCCAACCGAAAAAAAAACAAACAAACGAAATTCCGGCAAACCTTCCATTGCATTGTCTCAAAGGAAAAGACTGCCGAATGTAGGAATGGAACTCTTAGAGAAAGTATAAAGGCGGCTCATCTGATCAACCATTGTTCCCCAATTAGACTTGACACTTTCAACCTCGTGCAAATCATATTCAACTTCTTCAAGCAACGCCTCAAGTTCATGTTCTTTGGCAAATGCTTCGATCGGTCCTTTTAATATTCTAATGAAACTCCAAATCCTCCGAGACACTTCTTCTGCAGGGATTTCATTGCTGTTTTCCGTATTCAATAGCGCTTTGAGGGTATAATTCGCATTGTTCACCAGTCGGGACAAATCTTGCAATGGCCTAGAAGAAGAAGAATTTTCAGTCGAATGAAACTGAAGGGGGAATGTTAACTGAAAAGCGCACTTCAATGTGGATTTATCGAAAGTCATCAAGCATGCACCCTTCCCGCGAAACTGCTCATCGGTCACACTGCAACACAAGACGGATGAATTCCAAAATGGCGGGAAAGCTTAACAGCCAATTACCCTTCAATTGTGTGGTATATCTTCGGCAGCATGTCCGGCCATCCATCGATTTCCAAGTCACTTATCCCGACGATACCGTAGCTAGCCTGATACATCGATTGGAAAAAATCTCCCAGTTTTCCTTCGAAATTTTCCGCTGTGAGTGGGTCTCCGAGCGATGCACAAGCCAAACGAGTCTCATCAGTCTCATAGTCCAGGTCTTTGGGAACAAAATCAAATTGTTCCAGCTTCGGCAGTGGCGTCGTCCGCTCAACAACTTCATCCGGACAACGAGCCTTTATGGAACTTAACTCCTTCTCCAGATACTCTATGGCTTCCAAATAGAAGTTTTCGTATATTTTAATTCTGTACGTGGGATCTATTTTGGTTAGAGCACAAAGCACCCGAAGACCCTGATGAAAGAGAATGTTGAGCTCTTCCAAGAGTCCATCGTAAGCAACCAAGTTTTTTCTGTCGAACAAAAGAACATTCGATATTTTAATCGATTTGTTTTTTTTTTTAAATTGAGAAAAAATCTGACTTTCCGATCGCGATTACTGCGTCACTGTTCAAGAAGGCCATGTCATCGAGATGCTGCTGAGATTTGGCCATTCTGAAACACAACACTTGAGGTGAGGCTTCCAAAGGAATGACTGCAATGCGCCTCACCTCTCGATTTTTCCCACGGCGCTTGCAGCGAAGCTTTCATCATAGCTCACCACAACCTTCATTTTACGAGGCTTCTTCCCAGCAATTTTGATGACCTTTCGTTCAGAAGGGAAAACCCCACGGAAGAAGGCCACAAGTTCGTTGCCGATGACCATTATCCTCACCTCAATTTCCTTGATACTTGCAAAGAGATCTTCGTCTGGCGTTTGCTGCGTTCGCATTCAAAATCATTAGTCAGTGAAAACCCGTTTCATATTTTCATATTTTCAAATCCGAGAGCAACTTACAAATCTCACAGTTTTACTGTTAGCTGCGACTCCTGAATCAATCTCAACTTCTGTAAGAAACGCCGAAAGGTTATGTTCTTTGGCATCTCTTTTGAAAATTTGTTTAAAATATCGAATAAAAACCGCAGCCTTCTTAATTACATCTCTTGGATAGACATTGGTATTTGGTTTAAACAATAACGCTTTTAAAATATAATTCGCATTGTTCACCAGTCGGGACAAATCTTGCAATGGCCTAGAGGAAGAAGAATTTTCAGTCTAATGAACCTGTGGGGAAAATGTTAACTGAAAAGCGCACTTCAATGTGGATTTATCGAAAGTCATCAAGCATGCACCCTTCCCGCGAAACTGCTCATCGGTCACACTGCAACACAAGACGGATGAATTCCAAAATGGCGGGAAAGCTTAACAGCCAATTACCCTTCAATTGTGTGGTATATCTTCGGCAGCATGTCCGGCCATCCATCGATTTCCAAGTCACTTATCCCGACGATACCGTAGCTAGCCTGATACATCGATTGGAAAAAATCTCCCAGTTTTCCTTCGAAATTTTCCGCTGTGAGTGGGTCTCCGAGCGATGCACAAGCCAAACGAGTCTCATCAGTCTCATAGTCCAGGTCTTTGGGAACAAAATCAAATTGTTCCAGCTTCGGCAGTGGCGTCGTCCGCTCAACAACTTCATCCGGACAACGAGCCTTTATGGAACTTAACTCCTTCTCCAGATACTCTATGGCTTCCAAATAGAAGTTTTCGTATATTTTAATTCTGTACGTGGGATCTATTTTGGTTAGAGCACAAAGCACCCGAAGACCCTGATGAAAGAGAATGTTGAGCTCTTCCAAGAGTCCATCGTAAGCAACCAAGTTTTTTCTGTCGAACAAAAGAACATTCGATATTTTAATCGATTTGTTTTTTTTTTTAAATTGAGAAAAAATCTGACTTTCCGATCGCGATTACTGCGTCACTGTTCAAGAAGGCCATGTCATCGAGATGCTGCTGAGATTTGGCCATTCTGAAACACAACACTTGAGGTGAGGCTTCCAAAGGAATGACTGCAATGCGCCTCACCTCTCGATTTTTCCCACGGCGCTTGCAGCGAAGCTTTCATCATAGCTCACCACAACCTTCATTTTAGGAGGCTTATCCCCAGCCATTTTGATGAGCTTCGTTTCAGAAGGGAATACCCCACGGAAGACGGACACAAGTTCGTTGCCGATGACCATTACCCTCACTTCAATTTCCTTGATACTTGCAAAGAGATCTTCCTCTGGCTTTTTCTGCGTTCGCATTCAAAATCATTAGTCAGTGAAACTCCGTTTCATATTTTCAAATCTGAGAGAAACTTACAATTTCAGAAGAATCCTCGGCCGTCCATACTGCTCGTGAAAGATATAAAAACAGGAAAGCAACTACGAAGAGATTCATGTCAGCGGTCGACTGTCTGCGCTTTCGTCAAACTGGTGAACTTCACAAGCGACAGCTTTTGTACAGTAATTTGAAATGAACGCCGGAACACCAGATCAACCGAATGAATGAGGAACAAAGCACAAACTGCGAAATTCCTAGCCAACATGACTATTATAACTGCCTACTAGACAGTGTCTTCCCGAAACAAATTCAATGATTCAGCGAGGCATTGACGCACGATGATTGAAATTCGACGCCCATTTGTTCAAACTTTTCCAATTTGATACTCGGAAAATTAATTGCATCACGAAATAAACTTTATTTTTCAATCAAGCAATTGGAATGCGATCCCCACTTGCTCAAACATTCGCAATTCGTTATATTCAAAATTGAGTTCACATTTTGGAAACATCGGTTTGGCTGAACTTACCTCGATCAACTAAAGAATCGGTGAGAACCGTCGGTTAGGCACTTCCACTTCCACCATTCTAATAGCGATTGCTGATAAACAGGATTCTCCAATTGAATAATTAATTGAATTAATTGATTCAATAATATATAATTAATTATAATTAAGTTTGTTTTCAAGTTTGTTTTTTCTTCCGCTCCACTAAAAATAAACCTTTCAAAGTCACCGCTAGCCGCGCCATCTTCTGAGCACTTTTCGAAGTTCGGCAGAGCTTTTTCAAAGCTTCAACCAATCTCTTGTTGATTTCACATTTGAATTCCTCCGAAAATCGAGTGGTTCTTCCGCCTCGATTGTCCCGAAGAACGACCAGCTGACACCGAAGCTCATCCTCTTGAATGCCCCGTGCAAAATTGGAAAAAAAAATTCAAATTAGTCAATTCCAACTCATGGAACATTCCATGAAGCGAAAATCAACTGTTGCTTTCGGCTGAAGAGTCCTCAACGACATCAACGACCCGTCACAACAATTGCCCTGAATGGCCATTCAAAATGCAACCCTTTTGTCAGCGTTTCTGCCTGAACGGTCTCGTTTACGTTCTCGAACAATATTGAAGATTCCTTCCCGACATTCCGGCCTCATTCTGCATCGAAAATCAGTCAAACGAAGCGAGCCATCGTTGAGTCGATTTGGCCTCTCGACAATCCCATTCGGCAACAATGTGTCGATTGTTCTCGTCGTTGCCGGTGCCGTTAATTATGTCCATCGGCGCATTTCGTTGGCCTCGTCAGCATCGTCAGCTTCGTCAGCATCGTCGGCATCATCGAAACGCAGTGGCGTAGAAAATCGCAATTGTCAAAGAAACGAAACTTTTCGGAAAGATTTTGAAAGATTTGCCGAATTAGTTCTCTGGTCGACTCCGGTGAGCCATTGTTCGAGCTGTGTGCATTGCCACGGTGAATGACTGTGTCCTCGATTGGATTGTAAATTGCTCGAATCAAATTGACGCTTGAATGGAATTGTAATTTGGTCGTTTTGCAATCGAGAAATTGCGATTTAATCGGATTTCGGCGTTGCCATTTTAATGAAAACGCTTGTTTTGTTCCCTCCACGATTGGCATAACGGTAACGGTTAATTTGGTAATTTGAAATTGAACAACACAAAGTTCGATTTGAAATTTCGAAATGAGACGTGGGGAGTCGGTGCGCCGAAAGGCTTCAATGACGCGCTGGAAGAGTTGATTTGCCTTCGATCGACTCGAACGACGGAAGTCGAAATGAAACCTTCTCGCGGAGAAGACCTTTTAGATCTCCAAAGGTCAGTGCTTCTGATCTTTCCGCTACCATAAAATTGTGTCAGACAATTAATAACGCGCGCTAATGAGTCCACTCGAAGACACACAGTCTCAGCCTCGTCGACATGTGTCATCCTGAAAAGTGCTCAGCACGGCGCATGTGTCGTGTTTTCGTTTCTGTTTTGCTTTGATTCATCGACCGTAGCGAGCAAACGGGCGGAGTCGACCGCATCGACCAATCGCATTCGAGCGAACTGAATAACATTTCCAACAAAGCA